>JBBYHK010327272.1:0-25678 GCA_038382065.1 Adansonia grandidieri | reverse complement strand
AAATAAATACATTCGTCATATGTCTTTTCTATGCAGTATTTTGCTAATACTGTTTTTAAGATATTTTTAAAATTTTAGTTAATTTTTTATTTATAATAATATTTTTGTATTGATTAAAATAATTGATAATTTTATTTATAATTTTTAATAAAGTAAATAAAAATACTACGTGTAGAAAGTCATAATGTCCGGTAGGAATACAGATACGGCAAGATTCATTTAATTTAGATGTCATAATTTAGACACGTTTTAAATATAATACAAAAATTTAAAATTTTATATGATAAAATATAATAAAAATTATAAAAAATATGAATATATTAAATTTTATATAAAATTAATTAATAAATTATAATTTATTTAAATATTATTTAAAATACAGATTTTAATATATAAAATAATATAAATATAATAAAAAATATAAATTGTCTTTTTTTAATTTAATTTGACTATAAGATTGAATCAGAACCGTAGCTTCGACAGAGTTTTTTTATTTTAATATTTTTTTGTCAGTTATTGCATGTGTGCTTCTGCCATGAGGAAGACAGAAGAGCGGCTCAAAAAACCATTCAAACCGGAACTACAAATGATATGGACTAGTGATCTCATCAGCACTCTCCGATCTCGAAATTTTCTGGATTCTTAATTACTCTGCTTCCAAAAATGGGTCCCACCGATGTTAAAGTGGGGGCTGCTGTCGGATATCCTGGCCACCTGATGAAAAACAATAGAGCAATGAATAATTACATGCGGCCATAATTTTCAATGCGTGTTTATTATCATCCTCTTTTTAAGCATTAGCTCAATTGTGTTATTAGTGGCTTTGGAGTTGGATCCAAAATTTTCGTGCCGTTGCTTGGGGATTTGTTTATATTATTCTCGTACCATAAATATGTTGATCGATTAAATATTCATAACGAGTTAATTGTCAAAACCATCTTAAGCGCCCAAACGACTTAAATGGCTTTAGAGGTTACTAAAGTCCAATTAATCTGGCTCCAAAAGTATAATTGCTTGATCATTCAACTCACCAGTCGCCTAAATCGTGCTCCAAACACTAACATGCATGCCCATAAGGACTTCTAAATAACAATCCTAGATCAGATGTGTCTTGTTCTGATGTCGTGGGGGACCACCGACGTCCTTGACAAATGAGACCAAAAGATTGGTAGTCTGGCAATCAGCTGCATTTGGACAATGAAAAAGAGCTTGTCGTACATGCTCCTTATAGACTCGGGTATAAAAAAGGGCTATAAAGCTCTCAGGTAAGGTAGACACACTAAAACTTCCTTCTCTTTCTTCATTTTCTTCTTGCTCTCTAAAAATCCAAAAACCCTAGGCTAAATTAAGCATTATAGTGTGTCCCAGGGTCTCAACTCTAAAGCTTTTCTAAACTTTCTTTGGGTTTTAGACCTTTTTCCTACTCTACCTTTCAGCCTTCTCAAGAAGACATCAACAATTCGTGCCGTTAATGGGAATCTAAATAGAAAATCCATAGCTAATGGACACACTAACACTACCCTCCCATAAACAAGTGAACCATCAAACTTTCTTCCTCTCTTGGAAATGGAAGGCCAAACCTTCACCTGCTATCAGCCATAATCTTTAGCTCAATGTTCTCTCATGAGGCTTCCACTGCCATTCCTTAGACACCAATGTCCATGAATCTTTGGTTATTGCAAACCCCCTTTAGCTATTACCAAAACTTGCTGGGCATACTCTCACCAGTAGGGGCCAACCCCTCTAGTAATGGCCAACAATCTCAAAAGGCACAAACAAACTAGCCACTAAGCCAAAGCAACACAACTACAATCATCCCCGCAACTTCAGCCAAAGATACACCCATAGTATTCAATAACACCACAACAATACAACTCCCTTTTAACCCCACGAGCCTATTCAACTTTTTATACACCCATGCACCGCTACCAACGTATCCTATGTTCCCACTAAACGTGCCATCTTCCATAGCATAACCCAAATATTACTCTCAATATCAAGCCCAGTTCTAAGCAATAACTAACCAACTAGTTGCCCAGCAGCAAGCCCAGCAGCAGGTAGCTCAACTAGTGAATTCTCAACCCAACTGCCTAACCATACCACCTATGGATTGCCCAACCCTAGAACCAGTGGGTCGCCCAAACCAACCCAAAACCCAACAGGGTGCCATAGATAGCTTGTGCTCAACTCCAGTGTAGCATGTGCCACAGCCTAGGTGCTCAGATTAGACAAATGGACCTTTACAACAATATCAAGACCCAAATGTGATAGAACAAGTTGCTCCATTAAAGTAAGAAATCAAAAACCTTAAATAGCTCTACAAGGAAAACTGGGAATGGCTCAATGATAAACATAACCCTTTGTTGTTGGTCAGAGATAAGTACCAATCCCTAGGAAAATCAAACTTTCCCTAACACATATGATGGGTCAGCCAACCTAACAGACCATTTCAATCACTTTTTCACATTCCACAACCTTAGAGATGTTCTAGATGTGGTGTAATACCAATTTTCCCAACAATATTGTGTAGCCTGGCACATACATGATGGTATTTACTCAACCTTACTTCTATTACAAATGTTGATCAGTTGGGCAAAAACTTTCTTACCCATTTTAGAAGTTGTAGAATGATGAAAAGAACATACAAACCTCATGGCCATCAAGTAAAACCTAGAGGAAAACATAAGGGAGTATATGAAGCACTTTAACATGGTGACCTTGGAAGTTCATGACCTAAATGACGAATGGGTGATCCAGCCTTTATCTCAAGGGTACGCTTCAAGTATTGAAAATATGCACTCACTGATCCCTAACTGACCAAACTGTACCAACTCTTTAAAAAAGCTCAAAAGTACGTTGAGGCCAAAGGAGTTAAGATTACCAGCCACAAAGTTGAGTGGTATGACAAAGAACATAAAAAGGTGACTATTGCAGTGAACCTGGTAGAAAAAAGTGAGTGTTTTGGCCTTAACAGCTAAAAGACAAAGAGCCAAACCAACCCTAGAATAGTAACCAACAAAGCAGGAAAATAGAATAGACCCCTCTTACACAAATTACAACTCATATACTTCCTTTAACACAAGCAAGGCTTAGATCCTCAATGCTGTAATGTAGAATGGCCTAGTTGAAAGACCTCACCAATAAAGGCAAGTAAAGCAAAAGAGTCCTTAGAAAGCATAGTGACTTCTATAATGACATTGGCCACATCATTGAAAATTGTATTAACATAAAAAATGTAATAGAATCATTGGTAAAGAAAGAATAGATTAAGCAGTTCTTGAAGAAAAAGGCCAATAGACCCACCTTATCATAATCGCCCAACAAGTAGTAGGATAAAGTAGTGAGCAACCACCTAATCATCGATGTAATCAATGTCATCGTGGGTGCCATAAAAGACTAGGCCACAAGCAAGTCCAAACATAAGTCTCACCTGCATAATGTCATGGCTATTGACATGGTCCCAAAAAGGATGAAACAAGATGGTAGCAAATAGCCTTCATAGAAGAAGATTATCACCTAGTGGCGGACAATGATAATGACCCAATAGTTGTATCTGCCATTGTGGGCATCTCTCATGTCAACTGAATTATAATAGACAATGGCACCGCTATCAAGATTTTGTAGTGGGATACTTTTTGAAAGATAGGATTCAAAGACAAAAACCTAACCCTATCTGCCTAATATACAAATTTGCTAACCAACCAACACTAATCAAAAGAAAAATCACACTGTCGATCACTTTTAGCGATGTAGACACCTCATTTTGTCCGAGCTAGTTTCTAGCATCCTAGGATTTAGGTGAAAGAAATCAAAAAATAAAAATAAAAACTTGGGGATGACTGCTGGGTGCTGTGTTGTTAGGCACTATTAGGTGACAAGGCACCATGCAAAATTTTTTTTGGGGAAAGTTTGAAATGCCTATGGGTTGTATTAAAGAAAATATAAAAATAAAGCATAAAAACCACTATTCATGATGTCACCAGGGTCATTCAAATGAATGCACGGATCAATTTCCCATTGTTTATGACCAAGTTGAGGTAACTTGGAAAGCCACGGCTTTGTGCAAGTTATATTAGTGCATGAGTATTAATACGAGGCTTTACATTCTCAAAATTTTGAATTTTCACATGTAGTATCGATACAAGAGGGTTTAGTATCGATACTCAAGATATGGTATCGATACCTAGCATGTTTGTATCGATACAGACCTTGGAAATAACCAAAGTTGTGATTTTTGGCAAAATGTATCAATACACAAGCATGAGTATCGATACAAATCCATGGAGTATTGATATAGGCCTCTAAGTCTCGAGACTGAAAACATTTTTTGCTCTTAGTTTTGATACATAGCTCATTGTATTGATACTTAGGAGTAAAAAGTACCTTGTGTATCTATGCAACATGTTTTGTATCGGTACACCAAGGCATTTTGCCTAGTTTAAACTGCTTTTTAGCCTTCAAAAATCCAATTTAAACATGTTTTTATGCCAAGGAATTATCATAAATCATTGTAAACCTCAACTATGGGCTCATTAACGGATTCAAATAAATTTTTGAAGAACAAACAATCAATGACAAAGGTCACTTTCATATGATATATGGGTGTAAGAAGGTATGGCTGACATATCTCCAGTTGTAGGCTATCACAGCCTTTCTGCCTCCTTGCTTAGCATAGTAAAACCAATGAGAAGACAGTCAGCTGAGCATCATAGCTGGAGGTATCCCCTAGTGCAGAAGGAAAAAATAAAAAAATGCCTTTACATTGTTTTCTAAAAGCAGTTGCTGAGCACTGAATAGAGGACTCTCCCAGCTATCTAAAAAAAATCTCAACAATAAAAAAAAACTTTTCAGCAATCTCAAAAAACTCATCTTCCATCCCCACAAATCCCTCAACAACTCCAACTTTAAAAACTCACTAAAGACACTATTCCATTTCTTTTCATCCTCAACCAATCTCTATTCCCGTAGCTCCCTAAAACCACCACCAGATCACCTTCAAAAGCTCAACCTTTCACATATTTTCATCCTCGAAACACCCCATCAGCAACCTATTACTAGAAAGCTTCTTTGTTTCACTCTCTTCTTGCTAAATAATAGCCTACAGAGGGAAAAAAACTGAGCTTAAAGTCATTGCTTTTAAAAAAAAGGAAGGTTCAAGCTTTTGCTAGTATATTTTTACCTTGTTCCATACATGTTCTATTTTGATCATCCATTTCATTTTTGTAAGCCTTTCATGCTGCCATGACCTTCTTAACACTCTCATGCATCATTGTTGCCTTGGTTATGGTAGTTTCAGGATTTTGATGACCCTTTTGACACCTTGATGTTGTGGGATATATAAACTCACCATACTTCATTTTTATCATTACACAGCCTCTATTCATGCATTTTTTGCCATGTTCCTTCCATATTCACATATCTATTTCATATTTAAATGGTCACCTTAACATGTCTTAGGTATGTTCAAACATTTTCTAGTGTTTTAAGGAGTCTCATGAAATAAAAATGTTGTCTTGACAACTCCAACATCTATTCCCTTGTTCAAACATGTTCATATCATCTCTTGTACCTTATTTGTCATCTTCTTGCATTTGTATCACTCATTTTCATGTCAAAATGTCATCTTTGTATATCTACATGCTTAACCTATGTTTATCTTTGTATGTGCTGCATTTTGTTCATGATATCTCTATTAAAATGCTTGCTTGTTTCCTAAAACCTGATTTTTAGAAACATCCCCAAGTTAGGCTTATGCTACTTTCGGTAGATGAAGAGTAGCATGGACTTAAGGCTTTCATCAAATTGGTTTCCCAATCTTGGGGGTAAATCAACATTTTAGCTTTGTATTCATGGTGAAATAAGTTCATTGTTCAAAAAAAGGAATCTTTTTAGTATTAAACCTTGATCTTAAATCTCATGTTCCCGTTAGTAACACGGTTAACGAGTTATTCCATTATACCAAACTACTCCATGATTGTGGAATGAACTTGTGAAGCCCATGTTGCTTTCTGTCATGGACATTCGGACGTCGTAGACCTAAGTCTATCTTCAAAAAAATTAGAATATCAAATAATCCCTATGTTTTTACTTTGGCAGTACTTAATTTGAATTTGGAAAATAATTTTTTAACCATAAAATATTTCTTTTGATTTTTCAAATGTTTTTTCCTTAAAGGACATCGAAGTACCTTTCTAGCGGTGTCTCATTTGGCCTTGAATCCTCCCAAGTAAGGGAGTTATGATTTTTTGAACCTTTATTGGCTAGAACCCTTGGAACCAATGTGCAACGTTCTTTTTGGGCCATTTTGGCCTATCAAATGATTTTGATGAAATTGTTAATTATTTTTCTAAAAAGTTTACGAAATTCCTTTTCCAAAAAGATGTTGTTCACAATTAAGAAATCTCGGATGAGCTCGAAATGATTTTTCAAACTTTGGTATGTCTTTCCCCTTGCAGGTGCTGCCAGTGTCAATATAGACTTAAATTCAAAAATTAATTCCACTTAGAAAGTGATCATCTAGAATTTTTGGAATTTTTTTATATTAATCCTTATCGAGTTATCTCTCAACAATACCTTATGCACCGCCTAAAGCCTTCGGACTATCCTAAAGTAAATTCGGGAAGGGAGGTGACATAATGTTGTCTCATGTTTTTATCTTAGTTTTCAAATCTCCTTTTATCTAGAGGTTCCAATGTCTGAAAATGCATCTAGTTAGTTCTCCACAACATCAATCCCTTTTGACTCGGATCAAGATTAAAATACAGCAAATAGGATTTCATATTAAAATTTTCACTAATGGAGATACTCCAACTCCATTACTCAAAAAAGATACTCTAACCTTGTTTTTAATAAAAAATTAAATTTCTCCTTGTTCCTAATTGTTTTCCTAACTTTGGGGATACTCCAACCCCACTACTCCGAGGGGATATCCAACCCCATTTTTTTAAAAAAAGATACAAAATTTTTCTTTATTTCTAAATATTTTCCTAACTCTGTCTTTGGAGATACTTCAACCTCACCTCTTCGAGGGGATACTCCAACCCCACTTTACCTCGAAAACACCCAAAATTTTTTCTCTTCCAGATGCCTCAGACTACTCTGATAAAATCATCTTTGTTCTTCAAATTACCATCGAATACAGACTGATCTCTAAAATTGTCATCTTGGTTATTCTTCAATAATCAAAAGCAATTATGAGATACATTTTGATCGCTCCTCCTTTTTATGTTCTTTTATTTGTGATTACTTGTTTATGATAATATTATATTTCACTTTTTCCACCTCACTAACTTATTTCCTTTTAAAGTAATTATCGTGCATTCATATTTAAAATTTGTTTTTCCAATAAAATTTACAAGGTGATGTTTTGTGTTGGTATCTCTCCAGTGCCTAATGTGGAATATCAAAATTTTCAAAACTCAATCTGGACTTTATATTCATAAAAACTCCTTACGTTCTTGACATCTCCGAGGTGCATAGATGAGCTAATTTGAAAATAAAAAGAAGAAGAAAAACTGGTTCTATTTTTATAAAACTTCACGCATTAAAGGGAATCATATCTAAATAGAGGCTAAATGGAACCGATTTAACCGAGACGAAAGTGAAATATAGTTAGTAGGTATTGATTTCAGGTGTCATAGGGATGTTAATCTTTCCCTATGCGTAACTAACTCCCGAACCCGACCAACGAATCTCTGGACTTTGTAGACCTTAAAATCGATGTTTCAAGTTTCGTAACTCAAAATATTATTTTCAGTAGGCATCCGGTCCTACCTAGCTCAAAATGATTGGTGGCGACTCCAAGTTTATGGCCATCTCATGGTGCTATTTGAGACTAGTTAGATAAGCGACTCGTCCAATGGTCTTTCTCCCCTTCATATTGTTACGCCTAATCCAAATCTCGATCAAGGGATAACTCAAAGGCTTGACCATGACCATGCATCATCATTTATTTTTAAGTTGGGCGTGCTATGCCCTTTGGATCATCCAAAGTTTTAAAAACGGGGCACGTGGTGATAGCTTGGCGTCTTCTCCAAGGAGTAAAGTTAGAGATTTAGGCCTATAACTAGCTATTGCTCACTCGGTTCTTAGTTTTCGATCTTCATCATTATTTAGATATAATTTCCTTTTATTTTCTCTCATAATCTCTATTGTTTATGTTTTTGTTTTGTGATTGTTAGGGATTATTCATGCTTAAAGAAATATTGATTTGAATAAATATGGTAATATAGGAGTGTAACAAAAAGGTTTGATTGTTTCCCCGACACATACCGTGCACTTACATTTACATTAGATTCCCACCAAACACCATGGTGCAGTTAGTATCCTAATTCTTAAGAGGAAGTGAGCCATCTGCCTTTATGAGTAACCCTCTGTGTAGGCATGGTTAAACCTTCTGGGATATAAACTACCTATGTCTCTCGTGAGTACCTTTTGCATTTGCATAGGAAAATACATTCATCGAATCGAATCTGTTCTGCAAAACTCATGATGGGCCTAGGATTGGGATGCCCTGACTATTCTTACTAGACGAAGGAAAGATTTGAATACCGAAATAGGCATCGACTTAAACTCATATAGTGAGCCCTATAAGCTAAACCATGTTAAACCATACCGAATGCTGCTAGAATAACCTGAAGAGTAGGATCACTCGGGGAAACATTTCATACCTTTACTCATATATACCATAGTTACAGGAATGATAATGAGTGAATGCTGTCACCCGCGTTTGTCATTTTTATGATCATTCCTTTAGGATATGCCGTTATATTTGATGGCAAGTCCTCTTTAATAAGTGGGTAAAGACAAATGAATGCCATTACCTACAATGCCATCTTGAAATAATTATATCTGACCGAAATAAGCCATCATGTTGCTCGAATGATGGCTCAACATGTACTTAACATAGATGGTGATGAATGAACATCATCATTTAAGCGATCAGTCTTAGTCCTTGCGAGGTATCATGTTGCTTCGTGAAGAGGCAATTTTAATATGGATATTTGTATTCATCATGTTTCCCCTAGGTATTGTCCTACCTATTCTCAGGGTAAATTTTGTGATATACTTTTACTGCTATTCTTTCATTTCTTTATCTTTTGCTTATTATTTCATATTGGTTACTAATTAGTTCATTTTTTGCCTTCCTTTTTCACCATGCATTATTTAATCATAATTACCATCACTATGGGATAATTGGTCAGTGGTTTAGTGTCCATCAAGGGGCATCTATCAAAGAGCAGCAGTCCACTTTGGTTAAGGAAGTCTAAGCATGGTTAGAATATCGACAGCGTGAAGATGGAGACATCTTTAAATCAGGGCATGTCTCAATAGTGCATGAAAGGATCAATATAGGGTACCGTCAAACTATTGGCAAGATTATTGTCTCGACCAATTGAGACAGTACTAAAAGGGAATTATTCACTAAGAGATATGGAGATATTGCTCTTTTGCTTCAAGTTCGTTTGGATGTTAGTTTGTTGCAAGTGGCCTATTGCCATAAACTTGGTCGTACATTTCACACTTGTTCTTTAAAGACTATTACTTATAGAGGCAAGCTTATTATGAGGGTATGGGTCCCTAAGGATGTTAGCACATCTCAAGATGAGGCTACCAAAATAAAATGGACTCCAAAAGGCACAAGAATTGTTAACATTAATAGTCAAGGACCCAAAAAAATTTGGGTACCTAAAAAGAAAACATGACTTTGTGGTTTTAGGAGGAAGAGCATTGCTTCAAGGAAAATTCAACAAGAGAGAATTCTTTGTACCTTGATAGTGGATGCTCAACACACGTGACCAGTGACAAAAATCAATTCATGGAACTAAGGCCTAAGAATGAAGGAAGTGTTACTTTTAGTGATAACTTAAAAGGATAAATTAAAAGTATTGGAACCAAAGGTAACAATTCTTCATCCAACATTAAAAATGTTCTATTTGTCAAAAGTTTCAAACTTAATCTCTTTAGTATTAGTCAATTGTATGATAAAGGCGTGAAAGTTATTTTTGAGTAAATGAATTGTCAAGTTGTTGATGTTAAGTCAAATAAAAATTTTTTTCTAGGACTTAGAGAAGTAAATATCTATGTTGTGCATCTAGATGACTTGTCTTCTCAAAATGTTTGCTTTGTTGCTAATAATGATGACTTGTATTGACTGTGGTATAAAAGATTAAGACATGCTAGTATGAATGTAATTTCCAAATTATCTAAAAAAAACCTTGTTGTTGGATTACCAAAAATGAAATTTGATAATGATAGAATATTTGATGCATGTGTTCAAGATAAACATAGGAGAGCTTCATTCAAACTAATTAATATTGTTTCAACTACTAGAGTATTACAACTTATTCATATTGATCTCTTTGGTCTTACTAGGACATTAAGCTTAAGAGGTAAACTATATGGATTTGTTATTGTAGATGATTACTCTAGGTTTACTTGGGTTCTTTTCTTAAGCTCTAAAGATAAAGCCTTAGAAAAATTGGTTACTTTTTTGCAAAATTATCCAAAATGAAAAAGGTTATTCTATTTCAAGTGTAAGAAATGATCATGGAAAAGAATTTGAAAGTCTTAGTTTTGACAAATTTTGTAATGAAAATGGCATTAGCCATAATTTTTCAGCTCCTAGAACTCTTCAACAAAATAGAGTTGTTAAAAGGAAAAATAGAACCTTGGAAGAAATAGCTAGAACCATATTTTGGTGACAATAATTTACCAAGGTATTTTTAAGCGAAAGCCATTAACACTTCTTGCTACATTATAAATAGAGCTATGGTTAAACCAATCCTAAAAAAAACTCCATATGAACTTTTCAAAGGAAGAAAACCTAGCATTAGCTATTTTCATCCATTTGGATGCAAATGTTTTGTGCTAAATAATGGAAATGATAATCTTGGTAAATTTGATGCAAAAAGTGATGAAGGAATTTTTCTTGGCTATTCAACAAATTCTAAAGCTTATAGAGTGTTTAATAAGAGAACCTTGGCTATTGAAGAGTCAATACATGTTTTATTTGATGAAGCTAACTCAACTTCGCGGAATATATCTTTTGATAGTGCTGATATAGAGATTTACCAAGAACAAGCATCACACAAGGAGCAAGAACAAGCAAAACAAGATAAAAAAGCTCCAAAAGAAGAAGAACTACATGAGCCAACTCAAGTGGAAAGAGAAAGAAATCATCATAGAGAGTTGACTTAGGTCAAAGAAGGTGAGATAATTGATGATCCTAATCAAGGGGTAAGAACTAGATTATCTCTTAGAAATACATGCAATTATGTAGCTTTTCTTTCATAAATTAAACCTAAGAATTTAGATAAGGCTCTAAAAAATGATAGTTGGATCATGGTCATGCATAAGGAATTAAATCAATTTAAAAGGTGCAAAGTGGAATTTAGTGGAAAAACCAAGTAATTATCCCATTATAGGTACTAAATGGGTTTTTAGGAATAAACTTAATAAGCATGGAACCATAGTTAGAAATAAAGCTAGATTAGTAGCTAAGGGATATAGTCAAGAAGAAGGAATTGATTTTGATGAAATTTATGCCCCCGTAGCTAGACTAGAGGCCATTAGAATACTATTAACCTTTGCATGTTTTAATAATTTCAAGTTGTTTCAAATGGATGTCAAAAGTGCCTTTTTAAATGGTTTTAGCAATGAGGAAGTTTATGTTGAGTAACCTCTCGATTTTGAAAACCATCATTATCCTGATCATGTTTTTAAACTTTCAAAAGCCTTGTATGGTTTAAAGCAACGCCTAGGGCATGGTATGAAAGGCTTTTAAAATTTTTAATTGAAAAAGGTTTTAATAGAAGCAATGTTGACAAAACTCTTTTTTATAAAAGTCAAAAGCAAAGACATTTTAGTGGTTCAAGTTTATGTTAATGATATTATTTTTGCTGCTACTAATGAATCTCTTTGTCAAGAATTTTCTAAGTTAATGCAAGGTGAGTTCAAAATGAGCATGATGGGAGAATTAACATTCATTTTGGGACTACAAGTTAAGCAAACAAAAGATGACATCTTCATCAATCAAGCAAAGTATACCAAGGAATTGCTCAAGAGGTTTAAAATGGATGAAGCAAAGTCTTATTCCATACCTATGAGTACTTCAACAAAGCTTGAGAAGGATGAATGAGGTAAATGTATTGACTCTAAACTTTATAGGTCTATGATAGGCTTATTGCTGTATCTTACCATAAGTAGACCTGATATAATGTTTAGTGTATGCCTATATGCTAGATATCAATCATCACCTAGGGAGTCACATCTAGTTGCTATAAAAAGAATTTTTAGATATCTTAGAGACTCTCCCAATCTAGGCTTATGTATCCAAAAGAATCATCTCTTGCCATACATGCTTATTTCGATGTGAATTTTAGTGGATGTAAACTTGATAGGAAAAGCACTTTCGGTACTTGTCAATTTCTTAGAAATATGCTCATATCATGGTTCTCCAAGAAACAAAATAGAGTTACTTTATCCATAACCGAAGCGGAGTACATATTCGCGAGAAGTTATTATGCCCAAATCCTATGGATAAAACAACAAATAGAGGATTTTGGCATTACCATAGATCATATTCCAATTAAATGTGACAATACTAGTGCCATTTATCTCACCAAAAATCCAATTTAACACTCTAGAACTAAGCACATAGAGTTAGACATCACTTCACTAGAGATCATGTGCAAAAATGTGATACAGTGCTTGATTTCATTGATACCTTCATCAACTAGCTAATCTTTTCACTAAAGCACTTGACAAGGATAGATTTTGCATAACTAGAAGAGCACTTGGCTTGATGAATGCGCCCTGAATTTATAAGTTGATGAAATTCTGATACATTACCTCAATATTGTTAGAAAAGCTAGCTTTACATACCTACTTGTTTGATGATGTGCACTTGTATTACTTTTGATTCTTGGATGATTTTGTTTTTTGGTTAAATTTTGAATTGTTCATGCAAAATGATTTTGATATCAAAATTTTGTTCAAAGTTGCATTTTCAAATGCTTTTCAAAGAGAAATTAGGTAAAAAATATGTTTAAATTGATACCATCTTAATGGAAATGACCCAATAATATGCTATATCGATACCATCAAAAACTTTTTTCCAGTACCAAGACCGATTTTAAGGTATCGATACAAAACCCAAAATTGTTCATTGTATAGATACCTGACTCCATGTATCGATACTCTCTATCTTATATCGATACAAGCCAACCTTGTTCTATCTCTCGAGATATAGTTTATTATATCGATACAAACACCCAGAATTGTTCTTTGTATCGATATTGAACTCTAGGTATTGATACCTTGTATCAATACCGTCTCCTTTATATCGACACAGACTGTTGATTTAGGCAATCCTCGCGCACGTGATTTTACTTTCATCGAACACTGGTCATTTAGCCTCTTCTCACCCACTCAATCCTCAATCATCACACTTCATGTAATTTTCATTCTTCTTATAATCCTTGATCTGAAATAGGTTTATTTCATAACAATTCACCATTTCTTTCGAAATTCAATCCATTAACACCCACAACCATAAAAAAAATTCTTTTCACTCAAACCCTAACCATTTCCTTTTTTAAAATCCTCAAAATTTGTCTAAATTTCTTCAAAATTTTTAAGTCCTCCTAAACTTGGCTATTGTCATTAGTTGTGAAATTACTTGAAAAACTATACCACATTGCCACTAAAACCTAGTGCCCACTACGTGCTCGACCATTTTCCTTAACCAACTTTTTCTTAGCACCTTACATAGCTTTATCAACTCGACCTCCTCTCTTCGACAACCTTCACCATCCTTGACAAACCTCATCATAACTCACTTCCACTTTATCCAATTCCTTCCAAATCACCTCAAACATTTCACCAATATCTGTCCTCTCCTCCATTTATCCAAACCAGCATCCAGTTCTATCATGTCACCACTTGCTCAACAAAATTCCCCAACCACTTTAAAATACTACCATGCCTCCAAAGACCAAACAAACCTCCCATCATCAAAGACTTGTCACCTGTGCTTCCATTTCTATCGCTCGTCAACCACCTCTGACCTAAACATAATTATTCTTTGACCTATGCTTCCGTGATACACGAGCTCGTAAATGATTCACTACCATCTATGCCCATATGCCCATCTAACAATGTCAAGTTATCAACTTCTTTTTCCTTCAGTCCATTGCTTATCCCTACCTTTAAATTTTTCATACCTTTGCATGGACTAAATTTCTCTCTTTCAACATTCTGATTCACAAGAATCTTATTCGTGCATTCTTTGGCAATGCCTCACTTATCATTGATGATCATGACCATGTCATTGCTATTCGATCTTATCTTTTGGGATAAGATATCATAGTCAACCCTATTTCTCTTGTGACTCTCTTTAATTTTCTGAATAAAGGCATATTAATAAAGGTCTGACTCTCACAACTTTCTGCACCCCAGACAATAAAGCCACCCTCCTTCCTCTGGTTAATTGCATACTTCATCTTATCATTTCCCATGTGCTCCATCCATGCGGAACCAAACACCCCTTGATTAGCGATTATGAACACACCTTGATTAGCGATTCTGACTGTTAGTGGCTCTATATGATTCAAACCGAGAATCATCCAAATTTAGCCCATTTTATCTTTACGGACCTTGTTCTTTGTATTCGTGGTTGTCATAGCCTCCTACATGGCATGGCATTGAGCTACTACTTTGACACTCAAGTTCTTGACCTTTCTTGCGACCTTGAGATTATGGTATCTTCTTACCATTATATAGGATCCAAATCTATGGGGCTCATCGAGTATGAAATTCGAGGTGCTAACTTCATTCCCTAAGCTTGTCGATAAGCACCTCCACCGCTTGAGCAACCGAATGCTCCCACTCCCATTGACCATGATGATAATGATATGGAGCATAATGCACCTTATTCACCCTTAACTCCTGGTAGCTCATCCTCTGTGCCCATAGACCTCCAACATATGTATGATTCCATCATGGGATGTCTTGATACATGTGAGCGATAGTTTGACTGTTGGGATCACTAATTTGATTCCAATGATGCTCACTTTTTTAGTCTTGAGCATAGTCATCGAGTGTTAACTGAGTAATTCCATAGCTTCACAACGGCCTTTTCTCATGCACTTCCGCCTACTTCTCCACCAACGGCGGATCTTTTGGTCAATGACAATTAGTCATTTTAGGCTCATTTTAGGATGACATTTAAGTTTTCAGGAATTGTTTGGACATCTTTTACTTATTTTGTTGACTCTATTTAATGTTTTATTCTCAATGAATCATTTTTGCTTACATTTTATCCATTACTTTGAATTGATCTTTCTTATGTTTCGATGTAACAAAAAAAAAGGGAGAAATGTCATAAATTTGCCAAATGTGTTTTGCATTGCTAAATATGTCTTCCATGATATTATTATGCACTTGACTATGATTATATTGTCATGTTGGAACCTAAATAACATGTTAATATTGAACATTTTTACATTTTGTAACTTGAATTGTGAAAATTTTGGGCAATATTGTCAATTTGAAATATTTTAGCTTTAAAGGACCTCATTTGCTTAAATTAAAACTTTTGAAAACCATTGTTTTATTGAGGGGAAGTATTTTACAAATCTCTAAAATTTAAGGGGCATCATTAACAAGCAAATTTATCTTAAGTTTTGTTATATAAAAAAGAGGGACATTGTTAGCTTTGAATTAATTTAGGTTTTGATATAACAAACAACGCAAGCTAAATGAATTTGTGTTAAAATTGAAAAATATTTTGAAAAAGTACTAAGTTTGTATTTTCTCAAAAGTATATGTTCCAAAATGTATATTTATCCTTAGAATATTTTTTAGATATGTTTGAGTCAATATCAAGCCAAGAAAAATCATTTTACAAAGGATTTTAAAGGTATGTGTTGACACAATGCATAAATCTATCGATACTATGCTTAAAACCTTCATTTGTATTGATACTTATCAGTATCTATTGATACACTGTAGTGAGTTTTGATACTCACCCTATATGTATCGATACATTGCTTGGCAGTAGATAAAGTTTGGATGAAACCCTCGAAAGTATCGATACAGGTATGTCTATATCGATACAACTTGGCAGGTATCGATACAGCCTTCTGTATCGATATAACAAGCTATAATGGTCACTTTTTTAATTCTTGTATCGATATCATTGGTATTATATTGATACAATAGCATGGGTCTGAACGGAAACAAGTATTTATGAAGCATACAATGGCTCTCTAACCACTTTATTTAATGCCTAACGTCCATAAATCAATTTCAAGCTATAAATAGATGTTTCCAACAGCTGAAGAAGCAAGGGATAAAAAAATCAATTAGCATTGACTAACAAAAGCTCAAAGTCTTCAAATTCTTCATTTTTTTTATCAAATTTATACTTTTTCAAGTTTATTTATATCTCATTACTTTGTACTTAAATTCCAGCAAACATCCACATACTAAAGGTTCAATTCTTTTGCAAATACTTCATTCATAAAACTAAAAGGGTTATGTGAAAGTGAGTGAAAACACTTAAGAATTTGGGGTAAAATTCTCAAAGAGATTGAAAGGTTCTATCTAAGCCTTAAAAGATAGATGTGTAAGGTTATACCTTAACCTTAAAGGTAAACAATTTCATTAGTGAATTATGGGAATTACCTTAGTAAGAAAGTGCCAAGAAGAGAGAAGGTATATGCTGAGTTCAAGGACCAAACTTCTATATATTGATTGTATATTTTTCTTATCTTTAACTCCTTTTTATTTTTAATTTATTTCAAATTTGTAGAAAATATTAATTTTTGGTCAAGTTTTTGTAGAACCAATTCACCTCTTCTTGATTTAACCTGTTCCTTGACCTAATAAGTTTAAGTTAGAAAGATATCAAAAAAAGAACATGAACTATTTGTTGAATGATTTTATTTTAGCCATACTAAAAGTAGCTTGCTTAAATCTACACTAAAATGATTTGATAGAATTAATAAAGATTTAGGGACAATAAGAGAAACAAGATAAAGCCATTTCATCAACAAAATATAAGGGCATAGCCTATTTCCTCTTAATTTAGATTGATGAACAAATGTTTCGAGCTATCGTAAAATTCTGGGGCCTATCTCACTAGTATTTCACATTTAATAGAAGACTTAATAGCCACTATAAAGGAGTACTCCTCCTTATCCGATATTAATTTAACTGACGCAAACATGATCTATTGGAAAGATTGTAAAATAGCTAGTTGTCAGAAAAAACTTTTCAAAATCATGCATATGAAAAATGAAGGATTAAGCAATTGAGTCCTATGAAAAATTTTGTGAGATTATATATAAAGGTACTATGAGAACAACTAGGTCTTAGATGTGTTTTCCTTGGCAATATATAGGCTAGTATTATTTCCAAGGGTGTTAAGACAGATCGTGGTAGATATGATAGATTTTTTTGAGTGATTGAGAAAACAAATCAATTTAGCATCAGCTATCCTTGTTGAGATAATAAAGGCTTTTAATTTGTGTTGGAGAAAGAGTGAATGATATTTCAATGGGATGTGTATAGTGGTTATAATGTGAGTTTAAAGCCATTTTTACAGCATGGGGGTTTTGAGGATTTGATCTTTTTGAAAGTTATGTATTCCCCTCCAAGAGGTTCTACAGTAAGAATGGTCAAAAGATGGAAGTAAGAAAAAGTGGGTTAATACCTTCCATCATTTAGTTTGGGAAGATATGATGTGAAGATCACCACAGATGTCGTATGGATAAGTTTTGTATAAGTGTGGAAATAATCCTTGTGTCCCTTTGTTAAGTATCTAAGGAGCTATAAGATATGCAATATTGCTAGTATGAAGATAGTATGGTTCAAAGCAGTTCATCTCGATGACTTTCAGTTTGTATCATGTAGACTTTAAATATCAAAACCTAATTTAGGAGACATATACATGAGATTTACAAGCATGGTGAAAAATATATTGATCCGAGTTAGATTGACACCTTAGCATACCTTTTTTGGAGAGTAAATAAAATTTGCAACATGGCTTTTCCTTTCAAGGATGGATTAGTCCCTTTGGTGACATTTTAGCCTAAGCTTATTATCTTGTTTGAGATTGATTTGGTCATGCAAGAGTTTGCCATTGAGTAAAAGAGGTTGAATAGTGAAAGTTAGAAACTTCAAGATGAGATTGGTAAATTGAGAATGGATTTAGATGTTTGAGAGGCCAAGATAAAAGAAGTGACCCAAGAACATGGCACAATGTAATCTAACTTAAAAAAGTAGCATCTGTTGAACAAGAAATTGAGGGTTGCCAAAAAATTCAAAAGTACTAGCAAATCTTTTAGTAGATATAATAAAGAAATGAAGAGATTTTAACAAAAATTAGAGCTCTAGAAATAAAAACTCGAAAAGAGCCAAGAGAGAGTCTAGGTTTACAAGCAAGTAGCAAAAATGAGAAAGTACTCATACCTCCATATTGGCCAAAATGAAGGGGTATCTATAAGAAAATAAATAGTTGAAAGTGATGGTGACTAGAAAAAGAAAAAAGGTTTCTTAAATGTAGGATAAAAGAGTGAACTTTTAGATGATAATCTTGACTTTAAAGCAACAGCTGTAAGACTAATGGGTTAATATTTGCACTCTAATATAAAAAACAAGGAAAAAGAAATAGAATTGGGTGCCAATAAAAAGCAGAATATTGAGAATAGGTAACACTACATTAATCATTTGATCTTCCATATTCATAAGGCAATGATCAAGGCAAGAAAGGTGGTCAAAAAGGTGAAAGCTCTCAAATAGAAAGTAAATCTAGTGGGAAAGCATAAAAAGTCAGTAGCGAACTTCTAAGATGAGGCACAATGCCAATATAAACAAATTAGACTCTTCTACAGTTGTAATTCAAGGATAATGAATGATGTAAATCAAACTTCATGAATTAATGAAAAAGTCTTCTATTTAAAATATTCACTTCAGGCAAATATTTGTAGTATAACACATACATATCTTTTATAAAGCACTTACTCTTTGGATTCATACACATAACAGGTAGTTATTTTTGCATTCATCTGATAAAACATACATATTCAAAGCATTCATTCTTCAAAGCCATATTTCAAGGTCCTAATCGTGGTGCTTATTTAAGGTATTGAAATTATGAATTTAGGAAAAGGGTTCAACATAACCAACTTACCCATTTGATCACACTAGAGCGATAGAGAATGAATATGAAGAAAAACTAGAAAGAACGAAGGCCATGCACCAGAAAGAATAATGCAAAGACAAAAAAATCCAAACAATTTTTAAATTGATGGAATTAATGATTGCTACAAGAAAAAATCTACAAAAAATGGGTTAGTATATGCCTTAGAGCTAATCGGATTGGACAAGGCATATAATAGTTAATACTGCAAACCAATCACTTAATTAATGATTTAAGGTTTTCCTTCATGTTAGCGGCATGATTGACAATCATGCAAACTCTAATTGGATAAAGCTTATAAATCACAATGGCCTTGCAAAGTTAGTAATGAGTTGTGATGATAAGATCCTTATGCATTATAGCTCTGTTTCTAAAAAAAATTCTTAGCCATCGTGTTGTCAAAATAGGGCATTGACAATGCTCAAAGATTAGCATATGCTAAGCCTTCATGCATTTGATGCATTCAACTCTTTGATCTCATAGAAATTGAAGTATAGAGATACTTAGAGATAGCTATTGGTGCTTGTTTTGTGAAAACACGTTCACTGAACATGACCTGTATGAGAACTTGGTATAAATCAGTCAAGTGTTTATGGAATACGTTCTCATGTGCAAGTCATGTATATTAGTCCATAGACTTGTGATACCAAGTCACCTCATTTGAGGAGTGTTATACTTATTTAAAATAAACCCATAATGGATAGATACTTAAGGTAAGATATGTTAGGTATGACATGAATCACATAGTGGGTGAATAAGTAATCCAGAAAAGATTGATCACTATGAGTGACATTGGAGACATAACTTATATGTTCTTGGCTTTGGTTAATTTGATAAAGTCATTGGCCAACGCATGATAAATTTAGGAGAAACTATTTCTTTGGATTCATGGTTAATAGAAAGCCGGAGAAACTATATGGATTGATACAAAAGTAGATGCTACACCATGCTCATGGTCTTTTTGAGATATCCGATGAAAATATCAAAGTACACTAAGAGGTTGAAAGGTTTCTTAAAGAGGTTATATTGACTCTTCTTGCATACTAAGTGGCCATGATGCTTTGCTAAAGGCCAATCCTGGTCTATAAATAAAAATAAATTTAATTAGGCAATAATAGTTATTGCCGTTATGATGGAAGCTTAATAGGTTACACAAATAAGATGATTTATTATATTAAAATAAGATTTAATCAAGTACAACTTAATTAAATAAAAGGTATAATGAGGAAGACTTAATTGAATTAGTTCAATTAAGTATTATTAAAGAATAATTTAAGACATAAATTAGATTTATGAAATCCAATTAAAAGATATCTTAATATGGCAATAAAGATATGAATGTATCAAAATGATGTCTATATGTAGACATGGTTTTAAGGATAATATTAAATAAGACCACATAATTGTATTTGAAAAATTAAATAATTATTTAATATTATTTATATGAAGAAAAAATTGTTTTACTTGAGCGTTACGCCAAAAGCCGTAATTATCAAGTTAAGAGAGTTTAGTTGTAAACTTCTCCAAGTTGGCCTTGTTAATGGGCTAGGCACATGGAATGGCTATCTTTAGTGTAAATAGTAATAAGTTACTACTAAGGCCTAGTCTTGGACAAGCTAATTAAAATAGTTTTAATTGAGCTCCATAAAACAATTTAAAATAGGGCCACCTTCTGGACACGTTAGTAATGGGCTCAACTAACCCATTAGTCAAACCTAGCCTAGCCCAACAGGTATTTAGATACATCATTAAGGCTTTTCAGTTGAAAAAGACCAGAACAGAAACCCTAGGTGCTAATCTTTAGACTTTTTCAAAGGGGTTTGGTGTAACTCTTTGCTTCCTTAAGCTTTCTTTGCACAATCTTACTTTTATTGAGTGTTCTTAAATTGTTCTTGACACAACAAAAGTAGAAAACAGTTTTCTAGCACTGAGAGATTAGTTTTTCATAAAAGTTATAAAATTGGCTAAATCTCGAAATCCTTGTTTCCCTAAGTTCGATTATGCCTATTTACATTCTAGGTGGTCAGAAAGTGTTTTAGATCATAAAGAAAGATAGAAAATCAGTATTCTATCCTAAAGGAATCAACTGGAATCAAGAATTGTGATTTTTAATATGTTTATCGGCATTTGCAAAAAATGGCTATTTCTCAACAACGCTAGTTTATTCTTCCTCTTAGCATAGTAGGCATGGTAATTGTTCCTAGATCACTTTTAGATCTGAACCTCTTGGCTAGATACCTCTTAGTTGAGGCTTAAAAAGCATTCTGGCTAGCATCAAAAAACCATTGGACTTTATGAAGGCTTCAATAGGCATTTGAGTGGATCACTATTAGAGGCAAAACACTTGAGCTACTTTTAGCCTCAAAAAAAGATCATAGTAATCAACCCATGAGGTGTTCATGCAAGGATCAGTACGTTTAGAGTTACAAGTCATTAAGCAAGTGTGATTTCTATCAAATCTACGCTTTAAATTACATCAAATCACATGTACATCACTTTCTAAGATCTTGAGAAAATCTAGCTATTTTTTGTTTAATTCCATTGCATATGTTTAATTCTTATGTAATTTTTATGCCTATATCGATATGCATGAGCTTAGGATTTTCTTTCAAAATGTTTGTCCTAGTGCGGGCTTATCTAAAGCAGTATTGTAAGAGAGGCAACACTCTTAGAGTGTGCAACCTATGGGTAGGACCTCAGTAATATATATATATCCTAGCCTAAATAACCATCAAGAGTTAATGGGCACAAGTCATAGATTTACTTCAAGCAATCCTATTATCCAAGATTTAGATGATCCTATTAAGCAAAAGAAGGATAAGCTGAAAGATTAAAAAGTGGCCAAGCTTAAAAGTGAACTAGGGAAGTGTTAATTGGTTAAGAAAAAAGGCTTAAAGCTATTGAAGGGATAAAAATTTTGGCACTATTGATGCTAAAAAATTAAGCTTAGCACTAGATCTAATCATCTTTCCCATGTTTAAAATGCTAGATTTCAAAAAGTTTAATGGCATAACCTCCACAAACCCACATCAAGATGTTTTGTAGGAAAATGACTAGGCATAGAAATGGTATGAAAGTTGCAAGGATGTGAGATAGTATTACAAGGAAGCCATAAAGATGCAGCAATGGTAGTATTTAACCTCTGATGGGTGGTAGCTATTCTCTCTAATGCTCAAAAACAATTTTTCTTACTTTTATCAAATTAAAAATGATTTCAGATCTCCAAAGATGAAAATGGAAAAAATAACTTAGGGATTATGCCAAGCTTGGTAGGGATTCCAAAGGTTTAATGCCCAGGGTTTTTCTAATAGCCACTCTAACCAAAAACCCTTATGTATGTATATATTTATACATTTAAATTTAGGTTATGGTTAACTAATGGGTCAACCAGGCCCATTACTACCAAACCCAATGGGTGTCATTATAAGTGCTGTTTTTATAATGATCAAGGTGAAACTCCTTCACCTAGTCCATTTAGGATTAGGCCCAAGCATTATATTTAATATCTAAGCCTAATCCAACACCAATAGGGCCCACCACTATTGCACCTAACTCATATCAAATCCTAATAGGATTTCTTTAAAACAAAGCCCATTTGACTTAATAATTAGAGCTTTTGGGCCAACCTTTTTTTACATGCAAGAACATTTAATTCTCAATTATATTCCTTCCCTAAGTAAAACAATTTTACTTCATGTAAATATTATTAAATAATAATCAAATAATTATTTGGTTTGTTAGAAATAATTATCCAATCTAAAACCAAGGTATCCCTATTTACATGCCTACTATTAGACGTGATCTCGATAAAACATTCTTAAATATACTATTGCATTAAGACATCTCTAATTAGATTTCATAAATCCAATTTATGTCTTTAATAATACTTAATTAAAATTATTCAAATAAGTACTCCACATTATACCTTTATTTATTTAAGTCATTGTAGCCACCCTACTTTGTTTGGGCCCCTAATTGGCTTTTTTTTAGTTTTAAAGGTTGATTGGAACTTCTTTAGTTCAAGTCCATTCAGATGATATATTGGTGGTACCCAAGTCTAGTTGAAATTTCTAAATGTTTCCATGGACTTAGTTTAATGAAATAGGGCATTTAAGCTTAATTGTCCAACTTAAAGAGTTGGATTTGGAATATCGAGACCTAGGTCCTAAAAATCCAAATATGTCAAAAGTTTATTGGTATGTCTCTTTAAGTGATTATAGTGATTTTTAAGGTCATCAAATGAAAAAGAGACTTGTTTTAAAGGTTAAAATCAGAGTCAACAATAAGTGAAAATTCACTTATAAGGAAAGTCAATTGCAAAATGTCAACCTTATTACATAGAGTTAGATTTTTAAAATTTAAGGAGTTTTATGAGTTCGAATTTCAAAATTGATTACACCAAAATGAAATTGAATATGGACTTTATGTCAAGAAAGTGTAATCGAGATCGAGTCATGTAAAGACCTTAGGAATTAAGATGCCTAAAATTCTCGAAGGCTTTATACAAAAGGTTCAGGTTATGAAATTCTAAATTTTTTGAAGGAAAGTTGTTAATGGATATTTTTATTGCAAGAAAGATCATTCAATTGCATTTTTAGATGAATATTTTACAATTAATTGGATGTTACAAAAATTTATAAAAGATTAGCTTAAGAATAATACTTGGTCAAAATTTACATGTGCAAAAAGTGCTCATCTGTTCATTAAGGGAGAAGAGTCATTTCATTCCAAGTTGGTTAGAGAGGTTAGTAGTTAGTTTACAAGAATTCATCCTTGATAGACATCTACAAGCTCTTTGAATTTTGTCAAGTCTGCATCCATAAGGACCTAGACTTTACTCTTAAATGCATCACAACTTCTCACTTAATGGCCTCTAACTTTTGGTGATATTCACATTTAACACTCAATAAAAGAGGTTTCTTAGGCTTTCCTAGGACTATGGAGATCAGCTGGCTTTGGTTGAGTAGATGAGAAAGCTTTGTGCAGGAGATTGGCAAAAAGTGATACAATTTCACTCTCTTTCTCTTTCACTTCTTAGAATTGCTTGAACTACTACGTTGATCCATTCGCATGTTAGAACCTTAGGTTAAATAAGCTTGCATAAAGGGCAGTAAACATATAGATGGATTTGTTGAAACCATTATTTGATAAAAGGTTGAAGGTGAGGAAAAAGTTTGAATGGGTTTTCTCGTTACTTAAATATTCTTTTCTTCCTGCCATTAACAGCTAACTCTTGCATGCATTCATTGATAACGTTGTTTTTCTGCCCTTTTAATGTTGTATCATTAATATCTAAGATCCTTTCAATCTTTTTGCACTAGTGTAGACACCTAATTTCATCTGGGTCCCCCTTTTCTTTTTTGATAACCTTGAATATCCGAGATTGAGAACTTAACGACAACCCTTATTGGGAATGATTGATTTCAAATGAATCAAACATTTTCAAAGCCTTTTTATTTATAGTTAAATAACTGCAAGTTCACGTGATAAAAAAGAATCAAACTTTAACCTCTAATTTCATATATATAAGATGAATATTTAAGAGAAAAATTATTTTTTATGTTTTCTTGTCAAAATTTTGAAAATTTGTTTTGCGAACGATATCATGATCAAATTTCTCAATTTTAGGAATTTTTAGAGAATTTTTCATTAAACTTGGGAAGTTGACCATTGTATAATTATATCGATACCTGTATGGTATTTATCCTGATATGTACTATGACAAATCAAAAATATTAGAGGAAAAATTCATATTACCATTTTATACCACAAGGAGTCAAGTTATCCATTTTTGTGACTAATTTTAAATTTTTCACAGTATTGTGAGTTTATACTCGTAAAATTTTTCTTAGTAAAATTATTGCAGATTCAGGATTTTCATCTTTGCCATTTGGGAAATTAATATCTAGGATGATATATCTTATTTAATTCATTTTATATAAGTTTTGATGTATTCTTTGAATTTTTCTTGGTTTTAAAATACGAGCTTTCTTTTATCTATAAAATTTTACGGTGGAATTTTCTCAAGTTTTCAATTTCAAAATTCTTTAAAAATTTTCATTAAATCAATTTTTTCAAAATTTATTTTATTTTATAAATTTTACATTCTTTTCCCATTTCCAAAATGCGAAGTTTTTAACTCCATAAATTTTTTTCAAGAAGATTTTTCTTAGTTTATAATTTTTAAAATTCTTTAAACATTATTCTTTAATTCATTTTAAATTAGTTTATAAAAATTCCTTTTATGTTATCAGTTTGCATTTTTCTTTTAAAATACTCTTGTTTTCAAAATATGAAATTTCTATTTTATAAATTTTTTTATAAAAGATTTTTCTTTGTTTATAATTTTTAAAACTCTTTACATATTAATTTTTTAATTCGTATTAAATCAGTTTAGGAAAAATTCTTTTATTTTATCAGTTTTGTGCTTTTCTTTTAAAATTCTCCTATTTCTAAAATACAAAGTTTTAT
>JBBYHK010327052.1:0-25691 GCA_038382065.1 Adansonia grandidieri | reverse complement strand
CCCTGGATACCTTGGACTACATCATTTGATGCCACATCTTTGCATTTACCTTTGATATGATCCCTAGGCCTTCTTGATGTCCTCAAAATACTTTTTCGTTGGGCGACATTCATCACCCCTTCTTATGTCCATGCTCCAAATTGCTAAAAATTAGCCCGGACCAAATAAGGTGTCTACACAATGAGAGCAAAATGGCTTCAAGTGGTTGATCATGCACATCAAAAATATCAGGACCATCATTGCTATCTTACTGAGCAGATTCACATAGCTTAGTTAGAGGCTGAGAATGTGATGGACATAGCTCTATCCTTGACCTGTGACATCTTACCCAGTAGAGCCCATGACCAAGAATTGTTGTATTTTATGGAACATGTGATGAAACAATGTAACTATGTCAAGCATTTCCAAATGTAATCATATGTAATTGGGATGTTTTGTTGCTTTAATGAAACATGCTATTAATGAAGCTGCTTCCTAAGTCTAATTGTCCCATATGCATTTGCATGACTATCTAATTCTTTTACCACTTTATGCATTTATGTTAATTGTCATCTAATTGCATACTTATCTTCATCTCATCAAACATGCTTATAACACATCATGAAAGTTTAACTTGCTAATAATCTAAAGTGAAGGTGCTTTAAAACATAGAACCTACATTTGTCATTGGTATAACACTTGCAATCATTAGAAAGCGATAGAAAATGATCACCAAGCAAACATTGAGAGGCTTAAACTTATGTATAGCGAGTCCCAAGAGCAATTACTTCGTAATAATGAGGAACTCGAAGCTTAGATTATGAAATTGAGTAAGCTATTGTTTGAGACTTTAAAGGAAAAAGAGCAAATGAGGCCGGAAAAGAACCAATCAATCTTGAGAGCAATCTAAACGATGGTATTGAAGCCACCAATGCTCAAGAGGGGGCATTATATCCTCCAGCAATTAATATCCCATCTACTCAACCATTTATTTGATTATCTCTACAATGACACCCTATTTGGTTCAAGGATTTCAAGAACGGGCTCTTCATTGGCAAGGCTTATAGTCCCAAATCTTAATAAGCAAACGAAAGACAAAGCAAAAAGGTTTTTAAAAAATGATAAAGGCTTAAATATGTATCATCACTAGAGAAGTGCCTTCAAGCTGTTAAAGGAAGTGAAAAATTTGGGATTGTAAATGCAAAATCTTTAGGACTAGTTTCAATCTTGTCATCCTACCTAAATTCGAAGTGTCAGATTTTAAAAAGTACAATGGGACTACAGACCCTACGACACATATTCGCATGTATTGCCATAAGATGGTCAGAGATGAGGAGAAAAAAAAGCTACTGATTTGCTATTTCCAAGATAGTCTAACTAGAGTAGCCGTCTGATGGTATACCCATAAGAATTTGACATGAGTAGAATTGGTTAGCGCCTTCCTTGATCAATATAAGCATGTGTCTGATTAGGCCTCAGATCATCTTTCTTTTATGAACATGGGAAAAGAAAGCCTTTGAGAGCTTTAAGCAGTATGCTTAAAGGTGGAAAGCGGATGTAGCTCAAACTCTCCTTTTTTTGATTGAGAAAAATATGACAATCAAACTTATCGGTACTTTTTTATTTCCCTACTACAAAAAATTATTAGGAAATGCCAAGAAAAATTTTACCAATAAGGTTATATTAGGCAAAATGATTGATAACATTATCAAAAGTGGTAACATATCCATTGAAGAATCATTTGGGTTAGTCAAGGAGTCAACAACAAAGGGTAAAGAGAAAGATGTGCATGCTATTTGTGAAAGTCCTAACAAGTTCAATTAGAATATACATTTGACATAGGGTTTGTATTTATTAAACATGTTGCATCTAGGTTTTAACCCCTACTCATCGATGCCATAACCAAACCATTCTGTCAAGATCATTCGAGCAATGAGCTTCACATTGAATCCCATTCGAAACACAGCCAAAATCACACAATCCCACAATGCAAACAATGTAAGAGCTTAAAATAATCAACAAGCACCCTAAGAAAAGGGAACACGTAGAGCCACTTCTTTACTCTTACAATGAGATTTACCCTTGTTTATTGGAAGGTTAACTAGTTGGCCTAGTATTCACAAACCCAAGATAACTTTCATACTGCAATGGTACAGTGAAAATCCTATTTTTAGTACCACATTAGGGCAAAAGACCATTCTATTAAGAATTGCACCTTATTTAAGAAAAAGGTATAGGGTTTACTAGAGAAAGGTGCGATTAAGTCAAACAAGGGCCTGGACCTAAAAGTGGAGCCAATCCATTTCCTAGCCATACAAAGCCAAGAGTGAATATAGTAATCAAAGTGAAAAGATGTTAGGTCCAAAGAAGCAATACAGAAGTTAATATCTTAAGAAATAAGTTATGGCAGGCATAAATGAAGGTACAACTAGTGTTGGGTGTCAAAAACTAGAGTAAAGAAGCCATTGAATCATTTTGTTGCCACGGCGGTCAAGGGCATACTTTGCAACACTACTCGCTTTTCCTAAGATGGTCTAAGGGATGATAAACCAGTCAAAAATTGAGTTCTGTGAGGAGTGAGATGAGTACATTGGTTCATCTATTAATGCATGAGGAGAGACCTAAGCTGTTTCTCTTTCATGATCATGGAACAAAGAGTTGACGAAAGCTTCAAGCAATGCTTTGTGGTGGGTGGAAGAGGTCACCCAGATTCACCCCTTATTGGCAAAGAAAAAAATGATTGTTAGATTTAGCAGCATATTACAAGCACCTTATTATGAAAAGGTAGTGAAGAAAATCCTAATAAGCCTCACAAATGTAGTCTCATTGCGCAAAACAACTGATGAAGCCATAAAAAGTGACTCAAGCAAAAAAGATACCTTTAAGGGCAAAGGGAAAGAAAAAGTGAAGGCCAAAAAACAATCGAAATACAATACCAGAGCTAGCTTATCTCAAACTAGTGTCAAGTCAGATATGGTAAATTGCTGCTGAAGAAGACTATAAGGTTGTAGAAAACTTAGATGAGGTTAGAATGCCAATGAATTTGGTCTAGCCTAGTACAAGCTAAATTGATCAATAGGGTTGAAAGAATGAAAAGGAGAGCCAATGACTTTTGTAATTTCCATACCATTTACAGTCATAATCTTCAAATGTGCAAAGAGTTTCACATTATGGTTCAAAAGATGATGAAAGAGGGTAGCATTGAATTCTACCATAAAAAGCAAGCCTCACATACCAAGTCCATAGATGTGATACTATCTGTCAACACTACAGAGAGAGAAGGGAATAATACTCCTTATGGTATTAGAAGGCTATTGGTCATGTTCGACAACCAATTGGGAGTCAAAGTTACCCTTGTTTAGCTGATGCCAAAGATGATCATTAAACTTCTATCCCTTTTTCCTTATAAGGAGAACAAGGCAATTCCTTAGAAATATAAAAGCCAAACATTAATCACTAGAGAATCTAGTTAACAAGAAGTAAATGTTGACTTTTCAAGGGTAAACCGCCTAACTCAGAGTGGTAGATTTATGCCTTAACTACATCAAGACGTGAAACTCAACGAAAGAACACTAATTGTGTTTCTTAAGTATCGAACTTTTCAACTAAAAACTAAGATTCAATAGCTATCAAAGAGCCAATGAGTGAGAAAAAAGCTACAAAATTCTTTAAGTTCATCAAGCATAATAGATACAACATCGTCTATTAGTTGAACAAGCAGTTTGCCAAGATATATATGCTGTAGCTACTATTGAATTTTGAAGCTCATGGAAATGCTCTCCTCAAGGTCTTGAATGATGTATATGTTCTTTCAAACATTTTGATAGGCCAATTAGATCGCCTAGTAAGTAACATCACTGCCAACAACTCTATCTTTCAACAATGATGAAATCCCTTATAGAGGAAGAGAAAACTATAAAACTCCTTACATCACCAGATATTACAAAGGCATCATGTCACCCAAAAATGCTTATTGAGAATGGGTTAGCTCTGAATGTAATACTCCTATCATGCTTAAACAAGCTCCCTATTAATGTAACTCATATATAGAACAATCTCACGATTGCGCAAGCATTTGATGGGACTTACAGAAATGTCATGGGAAACATCACCATTCCACTCTAAATCGACCTATGCAATTATGAAGTAGACTTCCACACAAAAGATAGTGCTCCATCATACAACTGCCTTTTGGGAAAGCTTTGGATTCATTCTGTAAGGGTAGTGCCTTATTACTACATCAAAAGTTGAAATTAATCATCGAAAAAAAAGTTATCAGCATCGGAAGAAAAAGATATCATTGATGCTACCTTAACTGATGCCTCGAATATCAAACCTGATGAAGATATCTCAGATCTTTATTTCAATCCTTTGAATTTGTCAATGCCATTTATGATAAAGAGGGGTTCTCAATACTAAAGGCTCATCTATTAAAGAGCACTTATATGGGTCTAAAGTTAACCATCGACAAATATGCCTAGGCAAAAAAAGGACTTGAAAAATACCTCTAAAGAATTGCCAAAGCCTTGAAAGTTGTCAACCAAATTTGAAAAAAAAAGGTTAATATTTAAGCCTAATGCATTACAGAAGAAAAAGCAAGCTTAAAAGAACAATGAGGAAAGAATGGCTCATCTATTGGGACAAGACATGGGATATGAACCAATGATGTTTCCATTACTTCGAGAAAATTTTTGTCTAGGAGGACATGTGAATACCGACTCTACCAATGTTATGCTCATACTGAATAAGGCATTTGGGGATCTCTCTATCAATGCAATTGATGAACTAGAGACTTTAGCAATAATCGAGAGACTAGTCTATGCCCTTTAGGATTTATTCTAAGTGTTTTTGGGCTGAAATTGAGATTCCTACACTGTTTAAGACTATTTCAAAGTAATGCTATGAACTAAGCCTACATGCTTCTATAAGAGATTGTAGGATCCTTCGTATAAGCATCTTTTTTATAAGTATATCAATGAAAATAACTAAACACTATGCATTTCATCCTTTGTGTTCATTTTCATAGTTTTTACCAACTATTAAACCTTTTTCTACATATTATTTTGCTTATATTGTTTTTTATTCCATATTTTTAGGTATCCAAATGAAGGTGACATGAATATTCATAACAAGACTCTAAAAATTGATTTTGAACAACCAATTTGCACCAATGAGGTCAAGATAAAAAAAATTCTAAAAAGATCCCCATACCTCTGGACCTACTGAGACTAATTGAACAAAAAGAAAATAAATATTGCCTCATGAAGAACCCATTAAAACCATAAAACCTTAGAAAAAAAAAGAAGATAAAAAAAGGTGAAAATCAAAACCTCCATAAGCCTATCAACCCAAATTGAATTAATAAGTCTTTTCTAAGAATATCAAGGTGTGTTCACTTGGTTCTACCAAGACATGCTTGGATTAAACACTAGCATTGTGATCCATAAACTTCCCTTTAAACCTGAGTGTAAGCCCAAACAAAAAAAGCTTAGAAGGATAAAACTTGAAATGCTTATAAAAATCAAAGAACAAGTGAAGTAGCAATTTAAGGCAAAAATTTTGAAGTAGCCAAACACCCTAATTGGGTAGTTAATATAGTCCCAGTTCCTAAAAAGGATGGTAAAATGGGGATATATGTAGATTATAGGAACCTGAATCTAGCTAGTCTAAAAGATAATTTCCCTTTGCCCCATATCAACACCCTAGCAGACAACACAACCAAAAATGTGTTATTTTCGTTCATGGATGGATTTTAAGTTGCAACCAAATTAAAATGGGAGTTAAAGACATGGAAAAACCATCTTTGTGACCAGGTGAGGCACGTTTTGCTATAAAGTGATGCCGTTTGGGCTTAAAAATACTAGGCCAACCTATTAAAGGGTAATGGTAACATTGTTTCTCAATCTCATGCACAAAAAAATAAAGGTCTATGTGGATGATATGGTTGCCAAATTGCCAAAGGAGAGTGAACACATGGCCAAATTGTGAAAACTCTTGAAACGGCTTCGCAAATACCAGTTCAAGTTAAATCCTACTAAATGCACATTCAGGGTTACATCTAGCAAACTATTAGGCATCATTATAAGTGAGAAAAGAAATAAAGTGGATCTTGATAAGGTCCAGGCCATTCAGAACCTGCCACCACCTTGAACTTAAAAGAAAGTGAGGGATTTCTTAAGAAGATTGACCTATACAGCTCAATTTATATCTCAGCTGACTAACAAATGCGAGCCAATCTTTTGGCTACTTTGAAAACAGAATCCTAGAGAATGGAATGAAAAATGCCAAAAAGCTTTTGATAAAGTCAAACATTACCTTTTGAACTCTCTAGTAGTTATGCCACCAATGCTCAGTCAAACCTTAATCCTGTATTTATCAATTTTTGACAAGTTGATGGGCTACGTATTTGGTCAACATGATGAGTCAAGAAAAAAAGAACTTGCTATCTACTATTTGAGCAAGAAGTTGAAGAATATGAAAATAACTATTCAATCATTGAGAAGTTATGTTGTGCTCTAGCTTGGATAGCCCGAAGGTTAAGATAATACGTACTGTACCATAACACATGGTTGATCACTAACTCAATCCCATTAAGTATTTGTGCAAGGTGCTTACTTTCTTAGGGAGATTAGCTAGGTAGCAAGTCTTGCTTTCTAAATATGACATCATGTGCATGAACCAAAAAGCCATCAGGGATAGTGTAATAGCAAACATCTTGGCAAACCAAGTAACAAATGACTATCAACCTTTGTATTTTAAACTTCTTAATGAAGACTTAATGTGTATATCCGAGGCAGATGCCACTACCTATTACAGTTTATCTTGGAAAAGTACTATGATGGAGCTCCAAATGTATTAGGACATGGGATGAGGGCAGTTCTTATCTTGCTTAATGGAAATTAATACCCATTTACCTTAAGATTAAACTTTAACTTCACCAATAATGTAGCTGAATATGATGCCTATGTCATAGTACTCCAAATTGCCATTGAAAGAGGTATCTGAAGACTGCAAGTATTTAGAGATTTAGTCGTTATCATCTACCAACTAAGAGGAGAATGGCAAACACATGATGCTATGTTGATCCATTATAGGAACCTAATTTTAGAACTCATAAAGGAATTCTATGATATTAACTTTCAACATTTACCTTGATAAGAGAAATAAATTTTTGATGCATTGGCCACCTTTTTGGCCATACTCAAAGTCAAACAAGAATCAAACATTGCTTCTATTTAGATAAGCACATATACAACTCGAGTGCATTGTCAAAATGTTGAAGAAGAGAAAGATGGTTAGCCATGGTATCAGACATCCTTCAATACATCCAAGATAAGCAATACCCCAAGTGCATTACCAAAACTAATAAGAGAACCATCCGAAGGATAGTTTCAAGTTTCATTTTAGATGGTAAAGTTTTGCATAAAAAAAGTTAGGATTAGATACTACTCTAATGTGTAGATGCCTCCAAAGCTAAAAGAATTCTTGAGGAAGTCTATGAAGGAATTTATGGTATGCATGCTAGTAGAGATTAAATGGCAAAACAAATCAAATGATCGGGCAACTATTGGTTAACTCTTGAAAAGGATTGCATTAACTATGCTCGAAAGTGCCACAAATGCCAAATCTACATGGGCAAAATCCATGTCTCAGTGACAAATCCATATGCTATGATAGATCCATAGCCCTTTTCCTATGTGGCCCTTTTCCTATGTGGGGCATAAACATGATTGGACCAATTATCCCTATGGCTTCTAACTAGCACCACTTTATTTTGGTCGCTATTAATTACGTCACCAAGTGGGTTGAAGTAGCTTTATATGCTAATGTCACCAAATCTGTTGTATGCAAATTTGTGAGATGGGTATCATTTGTAGATATGGCCTTCCTAAGCAAATCAATACGGATAATGCACACAACTTGAAAAACAAATTGTTGCAAGCAGTTTACCCTGAATTCAAGATCCAACATTAAAATTTCATCCTATAGCATCCAAAAATGAACAAGATAGTTGAAGCAGCCAATAAGAATATAAAAAAATAGTAAAAAATGGTTGAGACATACAAAAATTAGGATAAAAAGTTGCCTTTTGCATTACATGCCTATCGCACAGTAGTACAAACTTCTATGGGTGCCACCTTATTACTTCTTAGTCTATGATTTGGAGGCTATCATATCTATTGAGGTTAAAATCCCTATACTCAAAGTCTTGATGGAATCACAACTTGAAGAGGTCGAATGGGTCAGGAACTGATATAAGCAACTCAATCTCATTGAAAAGAAAAGAACGAAAGCCATCTATTACATGCAAATGCATCAAAAGCACATGATGGAGCCCATAGCAAAAGGGTTCATCCTTATCATTTTGGAGAAGGTAACCTAGACTTAAACAAATCCTCTTTATCCATAAAAATGCTCGAGGAAAATAGACACAAAATTAGGAAAGATCATACATAGTAAAGTGTGTATCTTGCAAAAGAGCCTTAATTTTAACTGAAATAGATGGTAGCAATCTGCCCAATCCTGCGAATTTTAATTCCATTAAGAAATACTAGACCTGAAAAGGTTCTAGGATGAAAACTCATAAAAATGTTTGATTCTCATTCTGCTTTCACTCTTACCAAAAAAAAGAAAAAGAGGATAAGAACCTAAAAAAACATCTAGGAAAACAAGCCAGCTTAAGTTGAAAACCAAAAAGGCTGACTTAAATGACTAAACTCTCCTTCACTCAAACCAAATCAACCCTAAACTATCACTAGCCTAGAGTAGAACCAATTTAGCCTACACTCACAACCCGGATCAAAACAACAAATCATAACCGAATTCACTTATTCTATGCCAACCTACTTTATCAAATCTCATCCTTACTTGTACCTAAAAAATGGAGACCACCTAACCTCAAGGCTTGTATCCCACCATGGAATAATTCAAAGAATTTTCTTGCAAGTCGGCCAGCACTAAAAGGATTAACCACTTAAGAAAGTTTTCTGAAGACACTAGTGGAAGACTATGTCATCAACATTAAGGGTTGACCGGCTATGAAAACCTCTATGAACTCTTTTGTATCTTAAAATTCCATAATTAGTCATAATATGTATCTTATTTCTTTTAAATGAAATACAATCACTTAATTTCTTATAAGGACCTTTTGTAACTTTTGCATCCCATACTATATTATGTTTATCACTTAATTGATATGCTTAATAAATGAATGGAATTGATAACCAGATTTCCTACCATTACTTGAAATGACAACACTTTGTAAAGATTTTGTTTCATGTCTAAAGACCAAGAATGAACCCTTGGGCCATAGTTAGCCTTGCCCTTGGACCCTATATCTTGAAAACGTACTCAAAACCTCTCTTCAGTAAACCCAAGCCTAAAGATAAAGGGCCAAAATTCTTTTCCAACTGTCATCCTAACAAACAGAGTTCAGAATAGTCTACCCAGACCATCAAAGACATTCTTTGAATCGTAATTGGTAAAGAGAAATCCTTCATGCTTATCAGTAAACTCAACGCAACAAAAACATAAGCCATTTAAGCGCATGTCCAATCCTTTCATAATCACAAACCACTTATACTTTCCAAAAATGACCTTAACATTCAAAGCTTCTAGAAATTTAGAGTGAGATTGTTAAACCTTGGAGCAAGAAGCGACCTTATCAAACTCGTAAAAAGTCAAATGATCAAAAAGGCCTAAAAAATCAATTACCAGATTAGATTTTTAAATTATCACTTTTGCATCACTTAAGCATGCTTTTGCATCATTTAGCAATTAACATTCTTCGAGTATGAACACCTACTCTTAAAAGTCAAAATTAAACAAAACATTAGGTATGAATTCCTATTTTCAAAAAGCCTTAAAATGTTCTAGGTAAGAATCCCTTATTTCATATGTGCATAAATTGAAAAAGCTATTTGAGAAAGGTACCAAAACTTATATCTTTTTAGACTTTAAAGAACAGGAAGCCTTTTCATTTTTAGTCTTTAAAGAGCAGGATGCTTACCTACCTCAGTCCTCAAAGAGTAAGATGCTTACCAACCTCAATCCTCAAAGAGTAGGGTGTTTGCCTACCTTAGTCCTCAAAGAGTTGAATGCTTACCTACCTCAGGCTTCAAAGAGTAGGATGCTTGCCTACTTCAGCCTTCAAAGAGTAGGATGCTTACCTACCTCAATCCTCAAAGAGTAGGACACTTACCTATTTTAGTCTTTAAGAAGTAGGATGTTTACCTACCTCAATCCTTAAAGAGTAGGACACTTACTTATTTTAGTCCTCAAAAAGCAAGACGCCTACGGACCTCAGTCCATAAAAAGAGGATACCTATTGAGTTTGTCCTAAAAAAGTAGGGCACCCACCTGCCTTATTCCATAAAGAGCTAGATGCCTATTAAGTCAATGCCTACACTAGCTGGTACCTATCTAAGAGGTTAAACCTAAGAAACCATAACCTAGAAGGGAGGTCATACCCTATAAAACTCATTGAAATTTTCTTATCTGTTGGAATCATTATCGATATATTCATCCTATCTCAATGTAATACTAACTAGATCCTTATTTCTTTACAAACACTCAAGAGGCATCATTTTACCCTAGATAAAATAGTGTCTATCTTTCTTTTCCATGTTCTTGACACAGTAGCGATTAAAGAAGGGTAGTTGTAGACACTCTATTTTGTCCAGGCCATTATCAGAGGCATAAGTTCTATATATGAGCACAAGTTCATTTCCCATCATTTCCATCCAAAGCAAGGTAGTTCAAAGAGCAAAAGGTATGTACAAGTCATATTAGTGCATAGGTATCAAAACCAAGCTCTCACATTGCCAAAATTCTGATTTTCACATGTAGTATCAATACCAAAGGTTGATATCGATACCTAAGGTGTGGTCTTGATACCTGGCATGTTTGTGTCGATATAGGCCTTGGCAGTAGCTAAAATTATGATTTTTAGTAAAATGTATTGACACAGAAGCAGAAGTATCGATACAAGCCTCTAAATATCTTAGTATCAATAAATAATTCATTGTATCGATACTTATAGATAAAAGTTGCCTTTTTTGTCAATACAAAATGTTTTGTATTGATACATTAAGGCATTTTTGCTATTTCGAGCCATAATTCAGCTTTTGCATCATTGGTTTGAAAATATCATTCAAACCTGGTTTTTACCTAAAAAAATCATCAAAATTCATACCAAACTTCGGCTTTGGGCTTATGATTAGATTTAAACAAATTTTTTAGGCCCAAATAGCTAATGAAAAGGGATACTTTCATGAAATATATGGTTTGCTGGAGGGCATGCTTGGCTTTTCTCTAGTTATAAACTGTTATAGCCTTTATGCACCACTGCTTTGCATGACAAAACTAATAGAAATAAGAACAATTGAGCATAGTACCTAGAGTTGTCCACTAGTACATGAAGGAAAATCTTATAATACCCTTTTTGGCTAAAAAATATTAGCCAACCGCACTCCATAAAAAAGAGCCAGTTTTAGCTCAACATAGGAGCAAAAAACCTATAGACATCTCTATCTTTTTCTCAGCCATCTCTAAAAATTTCAAGTAACCAATAGAACTAAATACCCCAAAAACACTATTTCATTAACCTCTATCCTTCAGCCAATAACTTTATTTCGTATCACCAAACCTTTACTAGAAAATCTCCATAAACTCAAACTTTCACATATTTTCATCCTTAAAGCCCCTCTCCGTCAACATTATAACCAAAAAGCTTATTCTTTTCATCCTTTTCTTGCTAAACAATAGTAAAAAAAGGGAAAAAACTATGCTTAAAGTTACTGCTCCGAGTAAAAATAAAAGTTCAAGGCTTTTTAGTATATTTTCTCTACCTTGCTTTATTTATTTCCTGTTTTTATCATTTGCATCATTTTAGTGAACTATTCATGGTGTCACAACCATTTTAAAGTTTTCATGCATTACAATGGCCTTGATTGTCATAGCTTTAGGGCCTTGATGGTATTTTTTTATGCCCTAATGGTGTTTGAGTGATTGAACATGCTTCTCATCATTTTTGCCCTTAAAATAGCCCATGTCCATGCATTTTTTACATGTATCATCCACCATTGCATGCCTAAGACATGCTTAAATCTTTATCTTAACAAATTTTAAACATATTCACGTATTTCCTCACATTTTGATGAGTTTCATGGTAGTAAAAATTTGTCTTGAAAATTCTAGCATGTTTTTCTTTGCTTAAATATGATCATATCATCTCCCAAAACATGATCTTTGGTGTCATATTCATGTATCTTATTCTTCACCTCTTTGCAATCTTGTCATCTTTTTCTATGTCAAAATATCATCTCTTGCTTTTTTGAATATGTTATTCATGTTCCTCATTATGTATATTGCATTATGTTCATAACGTTTTTGTCAAAAATGTTTTCTTGTTCAAAAATTTTGATTTTCAAAATAAATCCCCAAGCTAAATCTATGCTACCTCTAATCAATAGAGACTAGCATGGATTTAATGTTTTCAAAAAATTAGTCTTCCAATATTGGGGACAAATCAAACATTTTAGGTCTGGATTCATGGTGAAATAAGTTTAATAATACTATTTTTTTAAACCAAAAAGACACTTTTAGTTGATAAAAAAATATTAAACCTTGACCTTAAAGTTAATACCTTCATTTATGGCATGGTAAGTGGGTTATTCATCATCCCAAACTACTCTAGGATTATGGAATGAACTTGCAATGCCAATGTCATTCTTTTCTCTAAGTCATGGATGTTCGGATATCCATGTTTCGAGTTTGACCTCTAAGAAACCCAAAAAATCAAATAACCCTTATTTTTGGCTTTGGCAGTACCATAGTCCAAATTCAAAAATTTATTTTCGAAAAATCGGATCATTTCAGATGAGGGATTATGATTTTTCAAAAATTTACTATCTGAAACCTTAGAACCAGTGCATAATATTCTATTTGGGCCATTTCTGTCTATCAAATGATTTTTTTTATTATTTAAATATTTTTCCCATAAAATTTTCCAAAATTCCTCTTTGAAAAAAATATTGTTCATAATCTAGCGATTCCAAATCAACCTGGAATCATTTTTCAAAGTCCATCATGCCCTTTCCCATGTACATACTGATAGTGTCAAAAAAGGCCTATTTCAAAAATTAATTCCACCTAGAAAGTGATTTTCTAGAATTTTTAAGATATTTTTTATATTAGTCAACATCGAGTAACCTTGGTAATGGTACCTCGCTTACCTACTGAAGCCTTTGGATGAACCTAAAATAAATTTAGGAAGGGAGATAGTGTGATGCTGTTCCCTATTTTTTAGAACAAAATTGATCCAGTTTCTTAATTCAGCGTCATCGAGATGTTGGAACTTTCAAAATGCATCTGATTGGCTCTTTTATAACATGAGTCCTTTAGTCTCGAACCAAGGCTTAAGAAAAAAAATATACTTTACTCAAATTCTTGATTTTTTATCTTCAAAAGACATTTTTTTCTAAAATATCTTTTTCTTTCAAAACATCAAAAATTTTCATCTTTTGGGGATACTCCAACCCCACCACTCTGAGGGGATACTCAACCCTGTTCTCCACTGAAAATACTTGAATTTTCTCTCTTGAATTTTTTTGAAATTACTAATTATTTTCTTAATTATAAAAAATTTTCATCTTTGGATACTTTGACCTTACTTTCCACTAAAAACTTAAATTTTCTTTATCAGATTTATTTGAGATTCCTAATTAAAATATCAAAAGTTTTATCTTTGGGGATACTCCAATCCCACCACTTTGAGGGGATAGTTCAACCCTATTTTTACCTAAAAATCCAAAACTTTTCTTCTCTCTGGATATCCCGGATTGTTTCAATTAACACCTTTTTCGTTCTTTAAATTACCACTAAATGCAAATACATCTTCAAATTATTATTTTGGTTATTCTTTAATAATCGAATACAATTATGAATTCTAATCATCCTTCCTTTTTAACATTCTTTTGTGCGTGATTGTTTCTTGTAATATTATTATTTTCTTTTTCATCCCACTATGATGTTTCCTTTTTGTAGTGACCATCATGTATTCATATTTAAAAATTGTTTAAAAAAATTTACAAGGTAATTTTCTATGTCCGTATCTCTCTAGTGCCTAATGTGGAATAACCAAATTTTTAAAATTTAATCCAAAAATTATTTTCATAAAAAAAATCCTTATGCTCTTCATACCCCTACAGTGCGTAGGTGATATAAAATTTTTTTTATCAAAACTTGGTTCTATAATTTCCACAAAAGTTCTTGCATTAGAAGGGATTATATCTAGATAATAACTAAGTGAAACTAATTAGACGGAACCAAAGCAAGATATAGTTAGTGCCATAAAGGTGCTAATCCTTCCCCATGCATAACCAACACCGAACCCAACTAGTGTATCTCTGAACCTCATAGACCTTGAAATCAATATGTCAAGTTTCATAACTCAAAATATTGTTAGCAATTGGCATTCGATCATGTTTAGCCTAAAATGTTCAGTGGAGACTCCAAATTTATGGTTACTTCATGGTAACTTTCGAAGACTAGTTGGACAAGCAATTCGTCTGACAATCTCTCTCCCTTTCATATTATCATGGCTAATCCAAATCCCGACTAAGGCATAACGCAAAGGCTCTGGCTGAACACCATATTTTTTAAGTCTAGCACATTCCCACTTTGGATCGTACAAAGTAAGTGAGAAAATGTAAAGAGGTATCTGGCGATATAGACTATCCTCTTTTAAATCAATCCAAACCTTATTTTATGAAATCATTTACGTTTCTCTTCCCTTCTAGGTTGCATAGAGATATATTAATTAAACATTTATCAATAAAACCTAGATCCAAGGTTTAAAAGCTTGCATTCATAATAAGGGATTACACATAGATATTGATTGTATGAAAAGTCAAGGAAAATCAAGACTTTGAAAATTTATGGCTAGATGGTACCACTTTTGAGCCTGTGGGGTGCTAATCCTTCTTTATGCTTAACCGACTCCCAAAACCTTAAAGATAAACTTTGGTATACATAGTTCATAAAATAACATTGCAAGTTTTGTAACTCGAAATTATCAATTTAATAGCTATCAGATCATACCTAACCTAAAATGTTCAGTGGTGACTCTGAGTTATGGTCATTTCATAATAGCTATCCAAGACCCAGTGAATGAGAGATTTGTCTGACGGTCCTCCATTTAACTTTTGCCTTATCATCCCTAATTCGAATCCTAACAAAGGGATGATCCAAAGGTGAGCCCTAACTTTATTTCATTTTTTAAGTCGTTGCCTACCAGAAAAGGGGTAGTACACCTTGGCAACTCCATTATGGAGTATTATTTAAAGAGTCAGGTCTACAACTAGCCAAAATTTATCATGATTCTTAGTTCCCTTGATTTTAGTCATTATTTATTTGTAATCCCTTTTCTTTGTCTGCTTTGTACATGATTTTTTTTGCCATCACTCTTTGTGCTTTTATGCTTTTCATGATTGTTAGGGTTCTCTTTTACCCTCTAAGGAAAAAAAGATATGATAGTTCCTTTAAATGGTAATAAGGAGTGAATAAAAAGGTTTGATTGTTTCCTCGACATATACCATGCACTCATATCTCATTAGACACTTGGTTGTTCTTTTCTTAGAGAGAAAATATCAACTTTATTAGGTGAAAGTGAGCTAATTATCCTCTGTGGTATCTCTTCTTTACCTATGGGCTAGCAACATCTTCTGGGGTGTAAAGTGTGTATGCTCCCATGGTATTCTTTTTATCCAAATGGACATAGCAAAATACAACCACCTAAATTGAACCCGTTCTACCAAACCTACAATAGGCTCAGGTTTGAGATGCCTCGGATGTCCCTATCAAACGAAGAAGCGATTTGAGAACCTTCTATAATCAACTTAATTTTATATAGTCAGCTATAATAGCCAAACTTTGTTTAACATACCAAAATGCTACTAGATTAACCCAACGAATAATACACTTAGGGAAACACTTCTTGCCTATTGCTTATTTTTATCATTTCTTTGTTGCATAAGTGATGATGAATGAACATTGTCACTTAATGCCTTCTTTTGTGCTTTGAATTATGTCATCCATTATAGTAATACTATCAGGACATAAGGTTATGTTGTCTGACTGATAGCTAGTGCCTTTTTTTCCTTTCCTAATAGATAACAATCAATTATTCTCACTTAGCATCTTTTTTAAGGCCCGATATTGCCTTTTGAGGAAAAAAACTTGCCCAAGTAAGTCTGATCCATGGCTTAACGTCTGCCAAATGCTAGATGATGATGAGCTAACATCATTGTCTAGATCACAGGTAATCCTAAGAGACACCATGTTATCTTATTATGGGTAAACCTAAATCTAATGGGTTATCATGCTATTCGATCGATGACTTGACATAAACCTATTACTGGATACTGATAAGTGATCTATCACTCTATCAAGTGTTAATTTCTAGCCCAATGAGACATTATAGGGGCAATGTCAACTAGCAAGCTATTATGTTATCTGCAGCAATTTAGATTTTGGCAGGCGAGCAACAGAACCCATGGAATTCTGTCTCAAGGCATCATAATGCCTATTATCAAGGCAATTTATGTGATTTATTCTTGTTGATTTTAATATTTTATTTTCACCAAGTATTCCTTCTTCCTTCAATGTCTTATTATCTTTCATGTTCATGTCACATGTATCATTTCTTGCATCAAACATGTAAAGATAATTGATTTGGAGCAATGGTCAACAAACACCATAATGCCAAGGCTCGGGGCATAATTCATCCATTTGTATGGACCTTTTTCCCTTCAAAGCCACATTACTAGGGTTAATGCACTAAGGATATGACATGGTGCATTTCATGTATTCCATATCACTCTTCATTCCCTTTGTAAACTTAAAGATAGATTTCCATGACAACTTTCTCATGTTCATGTCATTTTTTTACACCTTACATTAACATTTTCATTGCACTCACTTAGATGTATATGTACATGCATTCTTCCATAACATTCATACCATTTTTGGTCTCATATGTGTAGACAAATATCCTTCCCATGTCATATCTTCCATCTTTAGTCATTCTTCCTTCATATGTTTATGCATTGATCATTACATAACACTAAATCCACCTATTGTTTATGTCAAAAAGGGTGTAACATGAGGGATCAGATAGAAATGAGAGTTAGTACTTTGGAAGGCATCCAAGAACAATAGGGGCATGATTTTTGTGAATTGAAAGACCTATTTGGAAAACTAATAGGAGCAGCTATGGACTTTCTTAATGCTACAAAGGATTCCACTAAAGGGGCATCATCATCTATAATTAGCCAAGTTAGTCAAAGTTTGGCAAACCTATTAAAGATGTATGTTAGTACTTTGGAAGAAATTGTTGGAAGGGTTAGGCAAGATGTGCATGAAATGAAGGGGCAACTCTTGGAATTGATAGGGATGTTCTCAAATCTTTATAAACTAAAGACAAATTACTTCCATAAGTCAGCATCACCTTTGCCCATGTCAAAGATAGAGGCACAATTTGTTGAACCTGATGTGACCCACATTGAGCCTTCTGATTCCACACTCTAGTCAATACTTGTGGTCTAGTATCACAGCCCCATGTCATTATAGGTTGACCTATTTGTTAATCGAAGATGCCCTTCTGTCACTTTCCAACTTTTCCTTGTCACTTGTATCAAGAAATCCATAAATAAAAAAGGAAAAATGGATATGGTTAGCTGTGATAGCCAGTTGCAAGTCAGCTCAGACTTGCGGCTTAAACCCAGTCCCTACCACCAAATAGTTAACGTAACTTAGAGTGTTTTTGCATTGAAGCCTTACTCTAACCTTCCCCTATAAGCATCCTTTTCAATGCAAAGCCCAGTGCAAATGACTCTAAACAAGCCTACTAAGGTTAGGGGAATGCTGAAAAAAGATAACGAGGTAACTGAAATAGGGCTCCCCTAAAGTTAATCCTAATATCATACATAGAGTTACTTTCTAGACTTATTCAGGATCAGTTGATTTCATCGATTTACTTTAACCCTAGAAACAACCATACACAAAAGATCATAGCACCACCACTGTTTAGTTAATGTTAGGTATATAGTCATTCCATAGAAGAATGCGGCACTTTAAAGAAAAAAGTGCAATAATTTATCAAAACGAGGTAGCTGGATCTTAATTGATTGAGAAAGTCAAACAAGATATGTGAACCTAGGGCAATAGAGGCATTTTAATTTTTGCATGCTTCATATGAAAAATGTTTTTCTTTGAATTGTCATTTTCATGAGATTAACATGTTTGCACTTTGAATCACATATTTAGTGAAAGCATGATATTTAAAGTCTCAAGAATATAGCTGATTACTTGTATTCTTCATCTCTTTTTCAAGCTTTTTTGTGCATAAAATTGGTTAATTAGAAAATCAAAAACTTTAAGAAATTAATTTTTAGTACCGTAGCTACACTAGAACCATTAAATAGACAAAAGCCCTAACTTAGGTTAGAACCAATAAGGGCCTATCCTTTAAAATTTTTGTACTTTTTTGGAAACCAAACAAATGTGATATCCCTTTAAGAATCCTATGATGGTAATTTGATGTGTATCAGGATTGTACCAGAAACATCCACATTTTTCTTAACAAACCAAAAACCTAAGCTACCAAGCCATATCCTGAAAGCTTCTTCAGGTAATAATACCTAACTACACTATGTCCTTACAAAACCTTTAGACCATATCTCTTCTTGTCCATTCCAACACATTCAAACTAGTTCCCCAAAAGCTTTTGTTAAGACATACCTTGGGTTCTGCCATGACCACTTATCCCTAATTTTTCTTTTTTGATACCTTTTAACCATGCACCAAAAACCTTTCTTAAGGCATGCCTTAGATCCTACCATAACCCTTTATCTTCAATTCTCCCTTTCCTTTTCAATACATCTAGACCATTTAGCAAATGCCTTTTTTGAGATGTGTTTTTAGCACACCATAGTCCCTACTTTTATTTCTTCTATATCAAGTTGATTCCCAAAATCAAATCTTTTCTCAATGTAAAACCTCAACGATCAAACATGAAATACTCCGTACCACCTACACCTTAGTATTACATAATTCTTCATCAATGGTAAACTGAAATAGGGCATGCCCAAGAATATGGAGTGAAAAAGAGAATCAAGGCATGCATTTGAAAAAAAAAGAGAAAAACGGTAATTGAATGTGACATTATGTGATTAATGGGTTCAAAATATATTTAGAAGAATTTCTCTACGAAATGATTCTTCAGTTCACATAGTCGTGTTTGAGATGAAAAATGACCATTTTTCATCTTTTTTTCACGAAATAGAAGATTTCTCTTATTACTTCCCTTTGTGAGGCTAACAAATTCATTCTATTGAAACCTTAATCAAGGATCACCCTTCACATTAGGGGGTAAGGAGAAAACCTTTCAAAAACAGATAAGGGCAGAAATCACACTCTACATTTGTGAAGTTGCCCGACATCAACGGGTAAGTACGAATGTGCTAAGTTTCCAAAAACCAAGATTCCTTCTAAAAAACAAAACAAAAAGAGATGAACAAGCAAAAATACAAAATGAAAAAAAAAATAAAAATTAAAAGTAAAAGTAAATTAAGAAAGAGGGAACAAAATATCAAGGAAAAAGGACATTCTAAAAGTAAAAGGGATAGATGCCCTCATGAAGAGAAATGATCCTTGATCTAATCACCCTTATACACTAACCCTATACACTAAATGTAGGCCTTTATACCATTTTTCAGAACTATGAACTTAGGCTACATTATGGTCCTTTAAAGTCCATTTTGATGAAGCATGGCCATGTGAAACTGATGCATCCATTTTTCAGGAAACTATTCTTTTGACAAATTTTAAGCCTTCTTAAGAAGCATGATTATGCAATTAATCAAAAAAGAAATAAAAAATGGAAAGATTAAAGCTTCAAGGTGAAAACTCGAAAATGGGCAGTAAAGAGCAAAGTAGAGAATTTTTTGTGTCATTCATGGGATTACCAAGATTTTAATGAGAAAACCATCATTCTAAAGAAATATGAAGAAAACTAGTAATCACTAAACATCTTAAATTGGCATCTTTAAAGGGACCAACTCTTTGAACTAAATCACTACCTTTCTAAATCAACTTTACAACCTTAAACATGTCATGGCCAATCCTAGTGTTAGGTAAGGCATCAATGGTAAGAGGTTTAAAAGAATCCCAAATTTGTTTGGTTTTCAGTGAATTCATGTTCTATAAGGATTGGTCCATTAGTGAGCCTAAAAGAATAAAGAATCTATTTTAGTAGCACTAAAACTTTTTAAGCGAATCAAAACCCTCTTAAGTCTTTTTAATCTAACTGAAAAGCCAGATTACCATCTGCTAACCATAAATCATTTGTCTTTGAGAGACTTCAATATCATGCTAGCTTAAACTTTTCATCAAATGAACATCCTAAACAAAGAAAAACAAAAACTTTTCCAATCATAGGGTAAAGCATGAGATTAGAATGCCTCTTAGTTTAAAAAGAAAAAATGATCAAGAAAGAGCTACATTCAAAAAAAATCCATAGTCTCAAACTCTACACCTTATATTGACACAAATGATGTTAACTACCCAATCATCACTCATACATATCCATCGCCTAGGCACTTAAGCATCATTCATAAACTTGCATCATCATCAACTATAACATTTACATGATGGCTAGCTTAGTGTTTGTATTCATGGGTATCCATACCCTTATGCATCTGCAATGACATGCATTTTTACCTATGTGGATCCATGATTAAGCATTCATCTTTAGCTGTGCACATCCATACTAATAAACTTTTGCACTCATGTGTACCCATGATCACGAGCATCATTACTCACGTGCATTCATATTTACTTACAAACGTGCTCATGTGCATTCTTATTCTCCTCATTTGCACTCATGTGCATTTATTTTCATGCATCTGCACTCATGTTCATTCTCTTTCATATCCCTTTATATTCCTAAGTGTCTGTACTCTCGTGTATTCTCACTAACTACAATCTCACCCATGTGCATTCTCATTCATGAGCATTAGCACTCATATACATTCTTGCCTACAAGAGTGTTCATGTGCATTATTATTCAATATATTTGCACTCATGTGTATTCATTCTCAAGCATCAACGCTCATGTGCATTTTTATATATAAGGATTAACATTCAAGCATATTTTTATTAATATCTAACAATAATCAAGGGCACCCATGTTCATAGATGTTCACATTCATATGCATTTGCATTCTCATGCCTTCGTATTCATGAACATCTGTATTAGGTTGCCTCACATGTGTGTACATCATTTCATGCATAGGGTTTCAACTAAAAGCATCGGTATCATTATAAATTTACCCATAACACCGTATAACATCACATCTTTACTGTGACATCACATCATAGCATGCATCACCATTCCTCTCTTAAAAACATGGTCAAAAATTTTCCTTTGTAAACCTTAGCCAAAAGGTAGAACAAAATTAATGATCTTTGACCCCTAGTGATAGACCATATTCCTAGAAATTAGTTTAGACAAATGCACTTTTCCAGTCAAGTCAAGAACCAGCCTGCTAAAACTGTTAACCCACCTTAATAAAAATCCTAATATAAGTTGATAAAACTTAGGAACTTTTTCATGCATCAAAGCTCCCTCAGCTTCAAAAGTAACCTCACCCACTAGAAAAAAACCTTCTGAACATTAAGAGTCAAGTTAGCAAAACTTAAAACATAATACACCCTATGAAACTTAAAAATGGAAGGCGATTCAAAACTCCAAAGCCAATTATTGGACTAGGTTTTTAAAATCATCACTTTATATCACTTAAACATTCATTTACATTTTCATGCATCGTTTAGAAAATAATTAACATCTTTTAGGTACAAACTCCTACTCATAAAAGTTAAACTAGTAAAGAACCTTAAGTACATATTCCTATCTTTGAAAAGCCCTAAAAAGCTCTAAGTAAGATGTATTTTCTCTCTTTAATCCATAAAGAGCTAAACATTTTCTTTCTCTCTTTAATCCTTAAAGAGCTGAACATTTTCTTTCTTTTAAGTCCATAAAGAGCTAGACATTTTTTCCTTTTAGTCCATAAAAAGCTAGATGCTTTTTCCTTAGTCCATAAAGAGTTAGACATTTTTTCTTTTAGTCCACAAAGAGTTGAAAGCTTTTTTTCCTTTTAGTCCACAAAGAGCTGGATACCATTTTCTTTTAGTCCACAAAGAGCTAGATGTCGATTTTCCTTTTAGTTTGGAAAGAGCTAGATTCTTTTTGTTCTTTTTAGTTTACAAAAAGTTGGAAGCCTTTTTTACTTTTTAGTCCATAAAGAACTGGACACATTTTTCCTTTTAGTCTATGAAGAGCTAGATGCCATTTTTCCTTTACTCCATAAAAAGCTAGACATATTTTTTCTTTCAATCCATAAAGAGCTAGGCACTTTTTCTTTTTAGCCTACAAAGAGCTAGACATTTTTTCCTTTTAGGCCATAAAGAGTTGGACATTTTTTCCTTTTAGTCCACAAAGAGCTAGACACCATTTTTTCCTTTTAGTCCATAAAAAGTTGGACACATTTTTACTTTATAGTCCATAAAAAACTGCCTTTTAGTCCATGAAAAATTGGATGCCATTTTTCTTTTGGTATACAAAAAGTTAAACTTGTTTTCCTTTAGTCTACAAAAGTTGGACTCTTTTTCCTTTTAGTCTATAAAGAGCTAGACATTTTTTCTTTTAGTTCATAAAGAGCTGGACACCTTTTTTACATTTTGGCCCACAAAGTGTTAGATGCCTTTTTTCTTTTAGACTATAAATAGCTAGACACTTTTTTTTAGTCTACGAAAAGCTGGACACCTTTTTTCTTTAGCCCACAAAGAGCTAGATGCCTACTACCTTAGTCCATAAAAAGCTGACGCCAAGCTACCTCAATCCACAAAGAGTTGGATGCTTACCTACCTCAATCCATCAAGAGTTGGACGCCTACCTACCTTAATCCATAAAGAGCTAGATGCCTATTTACCTTAGTTCATAAAGAGCTAGATGCTTACCTACATCAGTCCTTAAAAACTTAGATGCTTACCTATCTACCTACCTCTATCCATAAAGAGCTAAACGCTTACCTACCTCCGTCCACAAAGAGCTATATGCTTATCAAGTTAGTCCACAAAAAGCTAAACATTTTTTCCTTTTTCTTTAAGTTGCTAGACATCTTTAGAGTTGAAGGGCACACTAACTAGCACTTGTTTAGGGGGTCAAACCTAGGGAACTATAAACCTAGTGTGGAGGTCAAACCCTACATTGAAATTTTCTTATCAAAATCGTTGTCAACTTACTCTACTTATGTCAGTGCAGTATTAACCAAATCTTTATTTTCCTACATGCACTCATAAGGCAATGTTATATCTTAGACAAAATAATGTCTATTTGTGTCGCAACATGCCCTGGGGTGATCCTCGCCGATCTATGGGTGCATACCACTTAAAATATTTTTCTAACGTGAAGGGCATCATAAGACAAATTGCTCATCTTATTGGTCTCGGATGACCATCACGAAATGGTCAACGCTTGGAGTCACCATTGATTATTTCAGGCTAGGCATGACTGGAGGCCTGTTGAAACCTATGTTTTGAGTTATGAAACTCAAAACATCGATCCTGTAATTTACATTACAAAGATTCGTTATTTGGGTTCAGGAGTTGGTTACGCATGATAAGGTACGAACCTCTTTGTGACACCCAAAATCGGTACCTTACTAGCTATGTCTTATCTTACTTTCGTTTCTTTTGATCTTAACTCACCATTATTTTGATATAACCCCTTTTAATGCATGAATCTTATAGAAATACAAATCTAGGTTTTGATGAAAAGATTTAACTCATATACACCCTGAAAAGATGGGGAATATAAAAATTTTTCATAAAAATGACCTCTGGATTTTACTTTGAAAATGGAATGTTCCACTTTGGGCACTGGAGACATACACCTTTAATTTTATTTGAAATGATTGGAAAATGTGTATGCAAATAATCATCACAAAAAAATCACGTTAATAAGGTAACAAATAAAGTAACCTAACATGGATCATTCAATGCAATGATAAAAAAAGGGATGGACTATTGGAATTTATCTCACAATTGGCATCAATTATTTGGGAATAACCAAATCAATAATTTTTTAGATGCATCTCTATTCTTTGATTGAACGAGGTTTGTTTAACATATTCATGGAAGTTTGAGAAAGAGAAAAATTTAATTGAAAGATAGGGTTAGACTATCCCCTAAAAAAGATAGGGTTGGAGTATCCCCATGGATGGGGAATAAGTTTGATGAAGGAAGATTCTTTAAAAGTTGACAATTTTGAAAAATGGGGTCAGAGTATCCCCTCAGAAAGTTAGGGTTAAAGTATCCCCATGGGTGATAAATAATGGGTGATAAATAATTTGACAAAGGAAAATTTTTTTAAATCTTGACTAATTTGAAGAGTGGGGCTGAAGTGTCCCCTCAAAAGGTAGAGGTTGGAGTATCCTCGAAAGTGGCATATCTGATGCTTCTTTAAAGAAGTTGAGTTAGAAAAATTAAGTTGACAAAACCTTATGATTTAGAAGACGGGTGAGCATTTTGATGACTTTTGGGGAAAAATTATTGTGAATGAGGATGGTAAAGATGCAGAATATGTTCATGCCTTGATACGAGCCTATAGGAGGTTAAAGCATGTTCTCGAGGCCGATCAGGGTGATATGGTGACATTCAAATGTCTCAAGATGAAATTCAAGGAATTAACTTAATTTTGACCATGATCAAGAATAAGGGATAGCATCACGCGATCCCAATTTTTTGAATTTATTCTAAATTAGTTTAAAGGCTTTAGAGGGTGGACAAGATACTGTTAGAAAGGTAACTCAACAAGGGTCAATCTAAAAATATTCCTAATATCCCAACAAGTCAGGGGGCAAGGTGTGTCAAAATTTAAAAAAGCATTCCAGACTCATTTGGTATAAAAAAATTACAAATAATACCTTTCCAGAAAGGGAATTTCATGAACTTTTTAGGAAAAATGCTGAATGGATTTGGAAAAAATTGTTTAGTGGGCCTAAAGGGCCCAACCAAAATGCACTTTGTTAACTCTAAGGATTCCAGATAGTCGAGGTTTGAAAAATCATAACTCTTTCATCCGGACTGATTCAAGGGTGAACAAGACCTCATTTTAAAGATAATTTAACATATTTTCAGAGGAAAATATTAGAAAGTTCATGAAAGATCATTTAAGATTTTAATCTGATTTTTCAATTTGCAATAGTTGTGTTGCTTGCAGGGGACAAAGCAAGTAGGGGTATATTTTTATTTTTCATTATGTTCCTGGGTCCAAACTTGAGTCATTGACATTCAAACATCCATGAATGAAGGGAAAGAGTGGCATAAGTGTCACAAACTCATTTTCATAGCCTTGGAGTAATTTAGGATGATGAAACTGCCCATTGGTCTACCACTTAAGGTTTTGACTAAAAAACAAGGCACGAACATGTAGGGAACAAGTGCAAGGCCATTTTTGTTAGAAAATCAAAAGATTTGAGCTCATTTGACCAAGATTCCAGATTTGGAAAACTTAATTTTCCCCAAGATATTTTGCTAACTTTAAGGAAAATGCTAAGTCCATGCTAATCCTTATTGGTTGAGGTTAACAT
>JBBYHK010326941.1:11289-23300 GCA_038382065.1 Adansonia grandidieri | reverse complement strand
AGAAGAATCAATACTTCTCTTGGTCAAACCATCTATACTATTAGTCAACTCTAAGATATTTCTAAAATTGTGTTCGATAGAGATCTTACATTTGTTTTTTAAATGCAGGAATAATTGTTTCTCGCCGTCTTGAACATCAGACCGTTCATCATTCCTATATAATAAACTCTGGGACAAGAGGCAGTTCCATTTAATTTCCAAAATAATCAAGCATTAACAAACAGTTAAAACAAAAGTAAATACCACCAAGACACATGATACAAATACCTGTTAGGTCTAATATGCCTTGGCATCTCGCTTTCTTTACTTCTTTTTTATCTTCACTATTATGATAAAACCAAGAAAAGATTACTCTTAGCCTTTGCTAGAATGACAAGGTAAATTTACCGGCACTGCTGCTTTCCTTTCGATCATTGTTTCGTTTTAAGCACAAAGAGTTTACCTTCCATCAAACTGCTCTTCCTTCCACTCTTTGCTTCAAGTCTTCCTTGTTATAAAGGAAACATGGCCGGGGACTTGGTGGGTGGAGCTTTTCTCTCTGCATCCCTTCAAGTGCCGTTTGACAGGATGGCTTCTCGTGAGGTCCTAGACTTCGTTGGAGGAAAGAAGCTTAAAAACAGGCTGCCGGAGAAGTTGGATATAGCTTTGTTATCTATTAATGCAGTGCTGGATGATGCGGAGGAGAAGCAAATTACAAACAAAAATGTGAAAAAATGTATCATTGAGCTCAAAGATGCGGTCTATGATGCAGAAGACTTGTTGGACGAGATTAGCACTGAAGCTCTTAGAAGAAGGTTCGAAGCTGAAAATCAAACTAGTGCAACTAAGGTATGTTGATTATTTCCTTCTCTGAACCCGTTTAGCTATAGAGGGATGGAATTAGGGCTAGAAGAGATCATTGAGAGGATTTGATTATTTCGTGAAACAAAATTTTCCTTGGTTTGAAAGAAGGTAGCGGAAAAATGTCTTTTGAAGGTATAGAGAGACAAATTGCGACTAGTAGGTGATATATGCATAGATTATTAGTGGAAGAGGCTAGATGATTCGCTTGCTGCTTGATTCTGCATATATACTCCTGCCCCACGGTTTCTTGGTTTTCTAGCTTTATGCGCTCAATTTTTCACATATATAGGTGCTTCTTTTGCTTGATCATTGCGACTTCATATATTATTGTCGAAGTTGTTGACAACTGCAACATTTTCCATTTTAACTTGCAGCATCCTGTTTTTAAGTCAATGTTATAACTTTCGAATAAAATTTGGCCAGCTACTCACTATTAGGAGATTCTGCAATAAAAACTAACTATGTTTGCATCCCTGGTAGAATATATTAAAGATTTTGAGCTAAATAATTAAAGTTGTATGCATTAACTGCCTCCTTGGTGTTATATGCTGTTTTCTTATAATACTCTTCTAGCTTTTGCATTGCATAAGTTGTTCATTCCAGCGTTGGTTTAAAATGTAAAGTTATGTTTCATTTTGTTTAGGGTAGAGATGGTGAGAAAGAAGCCATAATCAAGTTGTTGCCGTCAAATGATGTGAGTGGAAATCAGATAGAAGTGCTTCCAATTGTGGGGATGGGTGGAATTGGTAAGACCGCTCTTGCAAAGTTGATATACAATAACAACAGAATCAGCCATTACTTTGAAGTTTGACCTCAAAGCATGGGTAAGTGTTTTTGAAGAATTTGATGCTTTCGACAAAAACATTTTAGAACCGATTGTTTGATGTCAAGGACTTAAATCAACTGCAACTTATGTTGAAGGAGAAATTGTTGGGAAAAAGATTCTATTTGTTGTAGGTGATGTCTGGAATGAGAAGTATGATGAATGGGAAGCACTTAAAAGTCCTTTCAAATCTGGGGCAATAAGAAGCAAAATTGTTGTAACAACACGCCTTGAAAATGTGGCATCAATTATGAGGAGTGTTCCAACTCATCATCTCAATCATTTATCAGGTGAGGATTTTTGGCTGTTGTTTGCAAAACATGCATTTGGCAATTCAAATCCAATGATGAATCCAGGATTGGAGGCGATTGTTCAAGAAATGTATAGGTCTGCCTCCAGCACCGAAAACACTCGGTGGTATGCTATGATCCAAGCCTTATGTTAAGGAATAGGAAAAAAATATTAATGAGTGATATATGGGACTTGCCAGATGATGCAAGCAGTGTTTTACCGGCATTAATGTTGAGTTATCATTATCTTCCTTCTCATTTGAAATTTTGCTTTGCTTACTGTTCGTTGTTCCCCAAAGATTACAATTTCAAAACAGATGAACTGATTCGATTGTAGCTGGCAGAAGATCTTTTAGAGCATCCCAAAAAAACACATGAAGAAGGAAGTAGTTGATGAATATTTCAAGAGTTTACTCTCAAGGTCATTTTTTCAACAATCAAGGGGAGATAAGTCCTGTTTTGTTATGCATGATAATTCATGATTTGGCTAAATTTGCGTGTGGAGAATTTTTCTGCCAATTAGAAGGTCAAGGTACATCCAGAATGACAAATAGAACTCGGCATCTGTCAAATATCAAACAAGAATATGATCTCATCCATAAATTTAAGGGATTAGATAAATGAAAGCATTTGAAAACATTTATTACTTTTGAGTTCATTATCATGGTCATGGTTTTCTTGTGTTACAGGTAGGCTGGTGCATGATTTACTACCGAAACTAAGACAACTACGAGTACTCTCTTCGTCTAAATATGAAAATATCAATAAGTTGCCAGATGAGATTGGTGATCTGGATCTTTTTGAAACTTCAATTGAAAGGTTGCCAGAATCTTTGAGTTCATTATTTAATTTACAAACAATAATACTGTTTGGGTGGGAAAAGTTGGTTGAGTTGCCTACAAGCATGGGAAATCTAATCAAAGTTGTCTCGATCTCAGGGGAACAAAGCTGACAAAGATGCCATACAAATGGGCGAACTAAAAGACTAAAAAGTATTAACTGATTTTGTATTGGGTTAGCATAGTGGGTCTAGCATCAATGAGTTAGGGGAGCTTCAACATTGGCGTGAAAGAATTTCCATTTCGAATCTACAGAACACTGTTAGTGCTAAAGATGCTAATGTGAAGGGTACGGTGAATCTTCAAGAGCTGGCCTTGTGCTGGAGTGGTCATACTGATCATTCGGAGTTTGAAAGAGAAGTAATCGATTGGTTAGAGCCTCATACATTTTTTAAGCACCTAGTTATTGAATATTATGGAGGAACAAGATTTCCGAGTTGTATAGGGCCTCGTCCATTCTCAAATATTATATCCCTACGCTTAAGCAATTGTGAGCATTGCTGTTTCTTGCTACCACTTGGGCAGTTATCGTTGTTGAAAGACCTCTGCATTGAAGCAGTTGTTGGAATACTGACGGTGGGTTCCAAGTTCTATGGGAGCAGTTTTTCTACTATTAAGCCATTTGGAGCCCTTGAAATTTTGAGGTTTAGCAGCATGCCTGAATGAAAAGAATGGTTTTCAATTGCAGGAGGAGCTTTTTCTCATCTCCAAGAACTATACTCAAAAGATAGTCTGAAGCTAATACAGGCCTTGCCTAACCATCTTCCTGACTTAATGAAACTTGAGATTCAAGATTGTGGAAAGTTTGGGGGCTCACTTCCGAGAGCTCCGAGTATCAATGAACTGGAGTTGGTCAATTCAGGTGCAGTGCAATTGGAGGCACAACCTCCTCGGCTACGAAAACTGAAAATTGAAGGAACCGATACTCCAGATTACATACTTGAGTAGATGGTGCAAAACTGCAGTTGCCTTGAAGAGCTGGCTCTTTCTAAATATTCTTCCCTCAAGTCCCTTACCCAAGGCTGTCTACCCCAAGAATTAAAGAAGCTAAGCATCCGTAGCTTTCCAGGGTTGGAGTTTTCTACAATTCCCTTGTACACTTGGAGATGTTGTCCCTTGTTGGTTCACGTCATTGATTCCAAGCTTTCCCATTAGGATCATTGCCTAAGCTAAGTATGGTCTACATCTTTTAATGCCAAGATATCAATTGCTTTACTGCATTAGACGTACCTATTCAGGATCTCTCATCTCTCAACTCTATGCGTATATTTCGTTGCCCGAATCTTCTATCTTTTCCTCGAGGAGGATTATCTGCCCTAAATTTGAAATTGCTTTGGTTCTCCGAGTGCAACAATTTAAAGTCACTGCTGACAATATGCATTCCTTCCTACCTTCCTTGAGGGTTTGTGCATATATAAAATTGTCCAGAAATCAAGTCATTTCCAGAAGGAAGTTTGCCCTACAAATAGAAATTTCTTCGAATCGATGCTTGTGATGAACTTATAGCCAGACGAATGGAATGGGATTTGCAGAGACTTCATTCTCTTATGAGCTTCAATATCAGCAGCAATGTAGATATTGAGTCCTCTCCGGATAAAACTCTACTGCCTTCCTCTCTCACCTCTCTTTCAATCTCTATTGTTCCAAATCTCAAATGCCTAGACTATAAAAGGCTTCAACACCTCACATCACCTTATCAACTAGAAATTTGGTACTGCCCAAAGCTCTAGCTCATGCCAGCAGAAGGGCTTCCTGATTCGCTTTCTTATATGCGCATCGTGCGTTGTCAATTGCTAAGCCAACGTTGCCAAAAAGAGAACGGAAAATATTGGCCTAAGATTTCCCATATCCCTGGGATAAAGATGGACAATGAAATCATCATAGATTGAGCTATCTCGAGGAGTTAACTTTTGCCCTGTTAACCAAAATTCAGGTCCTCCTTCCACAATCAACGTAGCAATAACATCCTTCATATTTAGTTGAATCTTTTATTAATGAAAATTTGGGCTATGACTGAGCCAAGAAACAAAAAATAGTACAGTAATCCTTAGAATTCTACTATTGTTTTGTAGTTTGCAGCTAGAAATTGTTTCAAGCTTTACCTTGCTGATTACTCCACATATTCATATATAATTGATACCTTTGTGTATTAATTGCAAATTCGTGCTGATTCTCGTCATCCAAGCAGAAGTTCATTGTGATTCTCGTCATCTCTGCATAGTATAGAAATTTAAGATTTATTTCTCTAGGAAGGGAGAAATTAAAATAATAGAAGGGAATACTAGGTGATTTTCTTAGTTATTTTATTTTTTCCATATAAGGAGAATTAATAAAGAAAGATGAAATGAATAGAATAGATGCATAAATTAGTGGGATTTGAAGAGGATTCTTTGGTGGACAGGCAGTTAGACAATATAAAGAGGGCTTCATCTTCATGGATATTTTAGGGCAGACACATCATTGCATTGCTTGCTTCTTCTACTCCATAAAAACAGAAATGTATGTATATTAAGATGACTAAGCTCTCTTGGCTTTCCCTTGCCTTCTTTCTCATCCTTATTGCATTCACTTTTGCTACTCAAACAGCAAATGTATTGCTTCTCAATCTCTTCTCTTCTCTTTCCCCATTATTGAATATTGATTTATAGGCTTGGTTTTGTTTTGATATTGTTATGGTCAGTTCACTTTGTTTATATCATAATAATCAGAGATTTAAGTAGTTACTGTAATGTAATCTTTCAGTTGCTATTTTGCAATTTAAGATTTTCATCGTGTATGGTCGATATTTTTCAAGAACACAACATGATTAATATGATTAAAAATATTCATTCCACAACTGTAATAAAAATAGCATGATCAAAAATATATAGTTACGAATGCAATTTACATCCTTGATCATAACAATCAACTTAGAACTTAGTTTCTTTTCTTAAAGAAAATCACCCGGTTTCTAAAATTTTGCCACTATAAAAAAAATAAAATTTCAAGAAAATAAATAATCTCTCGAATTTTACTTGTTTCTTGTCCACAGGCTGGCAAAGAAGGATCACTTCGCCTCGAAGGTAAAATCCATTATTCTTCACAGATTTTGATATTAACTTTTCACCATGTGTCTTACGTTCGGTTACGTAGATCTATTTATGAATTGTATTAGTCATTTTATTCTATTTTAAATACAAATTTTGAAATTAAATTAATTTATTTAAATTATTATTTGATTAATAAAATTATTTTATTTAATTTTAAAATTATATAAAAATTAATATAAAAATTATTTTTTTATATTTTAATATTTATATATAATAAAATAAATCTATCTGGACGAGGGATTGGTTTAAGCCTGGAGCAAAGATTTTCATTAATCAATCAAACTTGACCTGGCCCAACATGATCTAAAGTAAGTCCATTCAAAGGCAGACTTAGATATTATTTTTTTATTCGTGTTAGCTCGACTCTCAATAAATATTTTTTTTAAATTTAATTATAAAAATATTTTAATAATTTTTAAAAAAAGTTTAAGTCTACGAGTCAAACAGATGAAATTTGGCATTTCTAATTACATAAACAAAATTTTGTAACTAAATTTTGGTTGCATTCGCAGATTGTCCAAAGGCCTGCGATTTTCGGTGCTCGAAAACACATCATAGGAAGCCATGTTTATTCTTCTGCAGCTATTGCTGCCAGAGATGTTTGTGCGTTCCTTCTGGTACTTATGGCAGAAGGGAAGAATGTCCGTGCTACAACAACATCAAAACTAAGGAAGGCAAGAACAAATGTCCTTGAACTTTTCATTAATTAGGAAATAATTAATAAGATTAATTTCCAATTAAGTTTTCATTTTGGCAGCAATCCCAACACTGATTTTTAGTCCTGGATGAAACATGCAAATTTTTGTCTTGCAATATGTTGTGATTTAATTCTAATTTAAGTTTACCTTTCTCTATGCCAGAAATATCACAACATCTTTATTAAAATTTCAAAAGCAATGTACATCAATCGGTCAAATCTGTGCTTAATCAATAAATTGAAGTTTATAGTCTAATAATTATATAGCAATTATATGAATTAAATCAAGAAATATTCTATATTTTTGTTTTCTTCCTTATTGAGGAGATTTTGTTAAAACGATAATTTGGGGTTAGAAAATTGATTCAACGTTGTTAAGTTCTGCATCTAGGTGTTGTAATTTAGCACTGAATAACAAAAGTGCCTTATGTCCTTTCAAACGAGGCACATTTTTATAATGCTCGCAGCGTGCTTAGACCCGCTTTCTTGCTGTAAAATTCTGACACAAGTTCCGCACATGATTTAACTTTAAAAATGAAAAATCATTAACCGTACTTTAAATAGTAAAAAAATGTACATTATCAAATTGTCTTTTTTTTTTTTTTTTAATGTTAGAATATTTAACGATAAATACGATATTAGATTAATTTATGAGTCAACCCAAATTTATAAAAAAACATGTTCAAGGCTCGGTCTAGGCTAGGTGAATAGTTACATTTTTTTAAACAAATCTACATAGGACTATAAGAAAATTATGTGTGTTTGTCAACAAAAGAAAAAAAATTCACACGTTTTATGCATAGATAATGTAATTTTTGAAGTTTATTATTACCTATATATAAACGTAAACACATATACACACTATATAATTTTTATTTTATATTTCAAGTTATCAAAATTTAATTTTGATCACTGAAATTAAGAATTCGATAATATATCAATAGACTACAATTACTATTATATTGCATATTATTTTACACAAACCAGCAGTTTTTTTTTTTTTTTTCCCTTTTACACTTTGACATTATAATAATTCTAGAAAACAGCTTGCACTCTTGTCGATTTATTGATTCTATAAGAAAAATGGAAGAAGAAAACTATAGTTAATACCAATTAATGTTGGCCTTTCAAAAAATTACAGTAGTGTAACCAATTGTCCACACTTTTCAATACACTCAAATTAAAAGACGCTTGTCTTTATTATTATTATTTCAAAATAAAAGACACTCCTTTGGGCTGGAAACTACATATTCTAAATCATATTTATTAGCATCAAAGAGGTTGTTGTCTAAGCTATTGGTGATGTTTGGATTTAAAGTTTAATTTTAAATTTATTAGATATTATTTTTTTAAATAATTATATTAATTAATTGAATAAAGTTTTGAGTTTCAAATTATATATTTTTTTTTACAAAAAAGTTTATAAATTTTAAATAAAAAATTATTATAAATCTTAAAATTTAAATTTTAAATTTACCAAGTGTTATTTTTATTGCAAAAATAAATTTAATCGAATCCTAAATTTTAAGTTAAATGATTTTGCCAACAGTTGATTTAATTTTCTGAAGTAAATGAAATGGATTATATCTCGCCTGTTACCCAAATTATCATGCAAATTATGCCAATTTGGGCTTTTCCCATGTACTAATTCTTAACCATGGGCCAAGTCACGAGTTGCAATTGCAAAGTTGCAACATACAAGCCTTCGAGATTTTGGGTGCTTACGCAACATGATTAAAGTGGCAAGAAAAAATAAATTATTTATTCGCCACCACGTGTGAATTAATTAGTTGAAAGTTACTTTAGTTTAATCAAATATTTTGAGTTTGAGTTATTGAGTATGAAGTTATATTTTGTGAGAGAGCTCTGTCGCTCTTGTGATCCTACCTGACTTGAATCCAGATTAGTCAATACTCAATGTGATATTCAAATACTAGGTAATTTCGACAAAAAAAAATATTTTTTTGACCATATGATTTATAGAAAATTGTGAATTTCAGTACTAAAAGTGTTTGATTAAAATATTCTTATAAAATATTTAATTAAAATTTTTTTGCTTTATTAGAAAAATACTTTCCTTAATAAAATTTTAATTTTAATTTTTTAATTATTAACACAATCTATGACTCCTTTCCGTACTCAATTACTATACCTTATGCTTTAACTTTGACCTGAAGTTTATTTAAGGCATCTAGAAAATATCAATTAATAACCTCACCGGTTAAAAATATTTTCCCTTTTTTTTTCTTATTAGAAAAATACTTTTTTATTAAAATTTTAATTTATTAATTTTTAGACTCCTAGACACAATTTGTGAATTATTCTGTTCTTTTCGTACTCAAATACTATCCTTTATGGTTTAACAATTAATTAAAAGTTTATTTAAGACATCCTAAAATAAAGATTGATGAGAACATCACCCACTGAAAGAATCTCACCATTTATGCATCGATATTTTCCTCTGTAAGAATGGAAATTTGCATTAACCCTTTTAGAAATTTACATTGTTTTATTGTTTTATTCTAAATTTTTATGCTTTTTAGAGCTTTAGATTGCTTTAATTGTCACAATCAACCGTTTTGGAGCAAGCATAATTGATTTTTATGGGACATATAGTTGGTCATATTAGATACAATTAGATTAATATGATGCGGATAAAATAATTAAAACACAATCCTACAAGGATATATGTTTCAAAATATATATAATATTAGTTATTAACGCAACAAAATTTATATAAATATAAAATACTTTAAATATGATTAAAACACGATAAAATATATGAATATAATATAAATATATTGATTACTAGATATCTAACAAAATTATAAGACCAAGGGGTGCGAAATAGCCGATGAATCTGGCATAAAAGAAAAATATCTTACGAAGCTCTTTCCACTAAAAAAATCCTCACGAGCATCACTAATTAAGGAATTATCACTGGAACGAAGACAATCATTCTTGATAAGCTATTTTAAGGTGATGAACAATATATTGGAATAAAATTTTTTTACTGTGTTTATATTAAAATTATATTCATTCATGTAAAATTTATATTTATATTATTACTATTCATGGCAAAAATTAAATCATTATAAATTGTATAGGTATTACAAGAAATGATTATATAAAATAGTTACATCATGCTAGTTAGACCTGTTAGGATCAAGTAACCTGCTAGGCTCGACAGGCCCATGTCAAGTCTGGATATGATATTTTATGATCCAGTCCGGCACAAATCATTATTTATATAATAAAAAATATTTACTTAAATTTAATTATAAAAATATATAAATATTAATATAAAAATAATTTTTAATATTTTAATATATTTGAATTGTAAATTTAGGCAGCCAAGAAGAGCTGGGCCAAATTCAAGCCTAAACTTGAATTACAAATTTTTGTCAAGCGGCGTCCTAACCCGACCTATGAGTAGGTTTAATACTAGCATATATTCCTTCATGTCAAATGTTATCACATAATCAAGTTTTTAAAAAAAGTGTACCTTTTGTTATAAGAATGATTAACGAATTATCAAAATAAATATTTATCATTTAATTATTATAAGTAATGTATAATAAATAATTAACTTTTTTTTTTTAACAAATTAACATGATTTGAATGAATGAATATAATGACATGACATAATTGTTTCCTACAATCCTACTTCTAAGTGTTACATGGCAAGTTATTCTAAGGAATGGAAATTTCTTAAGAAGAAAATATGGCCACATACCAAGGTTGATAATTTATTTTATTTTAATATTTATATTAAAAAATTTATGTTTAACAATATTTTCAAAAAATCAAATAAATATTGGATTAAAAGTATAAAAATAGGGAAATTTTCTTACTTCTAAAAAACTTCATAACTAATATTTGGATGGATTGAATAATGCATATAGACTTGTCTAAAAAAGGTAAAACCTTCCAATTTTGGTTTTATTTGGTTAACGTTTAACTTTTTTGTGGTGAAAGAAATCAAGAGAAGGGGCGAATTGAGTTCTCAAAATCTTTTTATAAATAAAAACTTTGATAAGTAAACTTGAGAAATTTAAGCAATAAACTTTAGAGTGCAAGTTAGTGAATAAGAATAAACAATTAAAGAGAAGAGAAAGGAGAACCAAAATCAGTGATTTAGAGATATTCGACCTTAATTGCCTACGTCCTTTATCTAGGTCTCATTTGCCTCGAAATTTCCCAATTCACTAACTTTAATTGTCCTTACGAGTAAAAAATATAACATTTACACTCTTTATTATTTTATGGCTAAAATAAAACCCATTTGTATTTTTCAATAGCTAAGTAGAAACCTTCTTTTTTACAAAGATTTTAATGTAAATAATGAAACCTCTAAAGGTTAGGTGTTTTCAAGAGTTTAAGCACAAAAGATGATAATTATAAAGATAAAATATAAAGAATATAAGAATGGATAGGAAAAATTAATCCTATACACAAAGAACTATTTAAAAATATGAAAGAGATGAAAAATATGGCTCTACGCTTAATCTCTTAGTTCATCATCTTGTTAGAGGTGTTGTAGAGGCTTATTTATAGCTTTGATTACGAATATGGCTGTTGGAAATATTTGGCAGAGTAATATAGCCGTTGGAGGCTTTATTTGAGTGATTCCTGTTCATTATTGTCAGATTATATCGATACATTTACCTTATGTATCAATACTCTGCAATTAAATATACAAAATATGACCGTTGAACAACCATGTATCGATACAAGAGGATGTTGTATTGATACACATCTTGTTGTATTGGTAAAATAGACATTTGTAGTGATAGACTCCTTGTTGTATCGATATAATAGCCACTTGTATTGATACTCACAAGGGTTTAAGGAAAGTTAACCTACTGTCAGGCATTGTATCAATACATACACATAGTGTATCGATACATTCATATGAAAATCAATTTTAAGAAGTCTTTTATGACTTTAAAACATGTAAAACTTATCTAAAAAATGTTTTATATAAATGTATGAACACCTTTTTGAGTGCTTAAAGGAGTTAAAACACATTCTAGTATTTTTCAAAGTGTTTATAAAATATTTTATGAAAAATACAAGCTTAAAAATATTTAAAAACAAACTAATTAAGCTTAAGTTTTAATTATATCAAAACCAAGGTTACTGATAATATAACTAACAGTTAAATTTTTTTTTTTAAAAAAAAGTGATGACTTGTATCAAGAATCAATAAGAATGGTACGTATATAGCAGATGTAAGGCACAAACTAATTCAAGTAAATATGCGCGAATATACATCAATCTGTCGATTGTTACCTATTTGGATTTAGTGAAATCAAAGGTTAAAAGAGATTACAATTAATTTAAATTGTATCCTCCTTCTATATTGATTTATGAATACTTGTAAAGTACAAGAGAGCAGTAAAACCAAATATATATATATATATATAT
>JBBYHK010326941.1:0-11189 GCA_038382065.1 Adansonia grandidieri | reverse complement strand
ATATATATATATATATATATCTACTTATAATAGTGTAAAATTAAATTAATTTTTACACACTTGTACAACTTTTTTATACTTTTAATATTTGTTTAATCCAACTGTCGTATTTCATATTTTAATCACTTAGATAATGCACATTGAGTTTTAAGTAAACTAAAAACTTTCAGCTGTTAAATATGTACTAAAAAATAATATTATCAATCGATATAATATAAATAAATATTAGATTAATTTAAAATTTTACATGCTCAATGAGTACGATTATTCAATAAATCCAACAATCAGTTTGTTACAATATTAATCCTATAAAAAAATATGAAAGTGTTTAAAACTGATTTAATTTTATATTAGTATAAGTGAATTCTTCTTATATGTAATATAATATAATATAATAAGTTGCATCCTTACGTGGTGAGTAGTGCTTATGTAGACACCAGTGAATATTTCTTTTAATGACCCATAGGACATGCTTAATCTTGATTATATCTTATAAAATTTTAAAAATATATATATTTACTAAGATTTTTTTAATTTTCAAAATAAATATTTATCCAAATTTGGACAAGCTTAATCTTAATTATATCTTTTATTTAATCTATTCAATTAACATTCAAATAACAACCGTATTTTAAATTAAAAACGAAAAATTCCTATTAAATTCAAAATTATATTAGAACTATCAAATATTTATCTCAAATTTAAAATGTATCAAATCTTATATATCTAATAAATTTTATCTATTACTTAATAACACAATTATTAAAATATTTATCTTAAATTTAAAGAACTATTAAATCTATTAAAATTTATAATAAACAAATCTTTAGATAAATGTTAAATTATATAACCAATCCAAACTAATAAAGATATTAATGCAAACCAATCATATATATATATATATGAATATATCATGTAAGTGTATATATATATATATATATATAAATATATATATTACAAAGTATATGGTCACCTGTTAAGGTTTGTTTACTTGAAACATTATATGCAAAACTTGTATTCTGAGCCTAAAGTTTTAGGTAAGCTTGGAACTGTCAATAATAATTATGTTTGACTTGGTCTCCAAATTTCTAAAAACTTTATGCATATTGTATTTCTAGGGCCTTCTAAAATGCTTCAGTTATTGAATCTGTTTTTGGAGTTTAAATTATTTCTTGTAACTCATTCACGTACTTGAAACTTTAGCTTTTTTAGATAATATATCTTAGCCGTACATCTATAATGATTTGAGCTATCGATGTAAAGGGATTTAATTATAAATAGAGGTTTGTTTAACTTTATTTATGTCTTTCAACACTTGAGTATTGATATACACTCGTATTTTCTCTTTGTTTATTTGTGTTTAGCCCACTAAATTTTTAGTATTTGTAATTTGTTTTGCACTATTGTTTTTTTTTAGTTTTATAGAGTAACTTATAAGGAAACAATTTACTACTTAAAATTTAGCAGTTTAATAGACTAAAGTATATCTTTTTTGAATAAATTATAACTCAAGATTTTTTTTTATATAAAAATACACAAAACATTAAAAAAAATAAAAATTTCAAAAAAATATATAAATTAAAAGTAAAGTTCAAATCATTATCTAATACGTGTGAAACAACATAGTTATAAAACAATAAACATGAAAAATCATTTCCATATACGAATCAACAAAGACATTTGCTCAATTGTTTTTATCATCATTGTTAAGTTAGATTGTTGTCTAAACAAATCATTGCCTAAAAAAGCCACTGTAATTTGGGTTTGAGTTAATCATGTTACTACTCATCTCATTGTTATTTGAGGTTAAGTCAATAATGTTGTTACTCATTTCTACATACAGATTCTTCTAATAATAGTATTGGAACACTTTTTGTAAATTTTTTATCAACCAATGATTTCAAAACTATTAGTTACTTTCGTTTGCTTAATTCAAAACTATTAGTTACTTTTATTTTTTAAAATATTAAAATAGTTATAAATATATTTTATTTTTTAAAATAAATTATATTAATTTTTATTTAGTACATAGATATTGTTTTAAAATTTTTTATTTGAAATTTAATGACACAAAAATAAATATAAAATATAGTAAAAGAATTTTGATTTTTCTTTAGTTGTTTTGTGTATATCTTTATACGATTATTCTTGCAGAATATTATTTAAATAGTGTATAAAAAACCATGATGAAAATTATATATTATTTAATATTTAATTAATTCTTTACCTTAATGGATATTAAATTTTGAGTTATATAATTTTTTGATTATGTAACTAATGGAACAGTTTTTTAATTAGTTTTATATATATATATATATATATATAAAAGAAAAAAATGAAAATTATAATCACTTAACCTTTATATATACACTATAACTATTACATATAATATAAAAAAATTAATAAAATAAATTACTAAATAAATAAATAATTAACATAAAATGTAACTAAATAAAATTTAACATATAATAATATCAAATTTATAAAAAAAATACAAACAACTATACAGAGATTTGAATTTAAGATCTAACTATTGTAAGGTGAATTAAGGATGTTTGTATTGAATGTCATATTTTTATTATCTAAATTTTGATTTTTTTTATCAATATTTAGTTTTAATTAAATTTATGAATCCAATTGCATTATGTGTTAATAATTTATAAATTAAAAATATATATTTTAGACATATAATTTGTTAAATTTTAATGTTTTGAATAAAAATAACTATTACTAATTGATAAAGAATTGTTATCATAACATGCAGACTTGATTATCGTAAAGATAAAAGACATATATATATATATATATAAATTCTGGCTAAACATTTGTGTGTATAAATATATATATATATATATATATATATATACAATACAATTAATCGTTTAGAATTTATTATTCTGTAAATTAAAATATTAAGGTTAAAATGATCGGCTTGTTCAGAAGGATATATGTTTTTCAATAAAAAAGGAAAAATTAATAGGGTGAGTCATACCCCTTTGATCGCTATTTATTATATAGCGCAAAGGCAAAAGTTTTAGGAATGGGACCATCCTCTTGCCCTGTAATGAATTTGTAAACTGGTAAATTAAATTTTTAGTCAATACACATGAAAAAACAAGACTTATCCATGGCTGAATTACTCGGTCGATTTAAATTTTAAATAAAAATTTTATTAATTTAAATTAATCTGATTTGAATTATTATTTATTAATAAAAATATTTTTATTTAAATTTAATTATAAAAATATATATAAATATTAATATAAATTTTTTCATATTTATTTTTTTAACAGTAAAATGCTAACCCAAATTGATCTAAGATAAAATATTTTTTAAAAAAATTTAAATCACCGTCCAATTTAACTCAATCTATAAATAAATATATTAATTATTATTATAAGAAATATAGGTTTTTTTTTTGGTCACTCGCGGTTGTAACCTCACAGATAGCCGACATGACATTCTCAAATATTTTTGACATCTAAAAAATAAAATTAAAATATTTATAAACAAATAATACATGAGGTGGCTCCTTATAAAGAGGCGGGGGTTCCTGGCTCTCCCAAACTTTTAAATTCGCGGGATATATAATGACACTGTCAAATTTGCATTGTTAACTTTGTTTACTTGTATTACTTTTTGGGGATATTTATTAATTTTTTTCTTTATTTTATACATTACAATTTAAGATGGTTAAAATCACATTATTATTAATCTATATCATTATTGAAAAAATTAAATCAAATCGGTTAGTTAAATCGATTAAATCAAAAATCATTGTCCAGTTAAATTCGATACAAGTTACAAAATCGAAAATTCAGAGAACCGGTGAAGAACCAATTGAACTATAAAAAGCCTTCAAAAAACTTTGAGAAATCGAAAAAAAAAAACTGAGTTTAAAATTATTGTTAATATTTTTAAATAAAATTTTATTTTTTAATAAGATTTAAACTTTTAATCCATTAGATATATATTAAAAATCATACCAATTATCTATATATATTATTAATTATTTACTATATTTAATACTTACTTCATGTTAAAACTTTTATTTAACATTTAAATTTTTTTTATTAAACAATCCGGTTAAACCGATTCAACCACTAAGACTGATTGAACTCGTGAACAGATGATCTTACTGATTTGACTTTCGATCTAAATTTTTAAACATTAATCGATATGTTACTACCGAATCATAACCCATAAATCTTTAAAATTAACTTTCTAACTTCATTGAAAAGGCTCTAAAGCTGTGTGCCAAATAGACATGGTCATGGGTCGGGTCAGATTTGAACCAGGCTTGACCATGGTATTAACATTAAATATACTTACGTAAGCTCGACCCAACCCAAAATATAAACCTCGAATTTTACCCAAACCCATCCATATTTGTAAATAGATAGTTCAAGCCTGTTTAGGCCCCTTCATATTATATTTTTTATAATTTATTTTTAAAAATATATATTTTTTGTTAAAATATAATCTTTATTAATTTAATAATTTTATTTTATTAAGTTTATAAATATAAATAATTTAACTTAGTTTTCAAAATTTACACTATAATATTATATATATTGTTTATATGATAAAAATTACATAATATATAAAATATAAAATAAAATATATAAAATATAATAGTAAAATGGGCCGAGCTGAGTTGGGCTTTGAAAGTTGAACCTAAGGCCCAGTCCATTTTTTAATTGGGCTTATTTTTTTATCCAAGCTCATTTTTCCGATCTAATATGTTTATCCAAATCTTCTCAAAAAATCGGGTGGACCTTTGGACTTAGGCGAATAACCCGACTCTTGAGTAGATCTAGTACCAAACATTTTTTTCGTCTTTTAGTTGACTAAAATTTTTCATATAATTTTTCAATTTTAATTTTGTCTTAGATCTTTTTCTCCTCTTACAATACAATTCTAACTTCATTGAAAAGACTCTAAAACCATGTGCCAAATTTTTTTTTCTTTTTCTAGTTGACTAAATTTTTCTATATAATTTTCACTTTTAATTTTATCTTAGATCTTTTTCTCCTATTATCATGCAACTTTTTTATTAACACATAACTCATATTGGAATCACTTCATAAAAGATTATAAAAATACCTTAGCTTCTAAATTCTCACTCAAACTTTTAACTTTCTTGTTTTTTTTTTGTTCTTGTTTTCATTAAAAATATATTGCTTAGCAATTGATATACTTATATTTTTAAAAGAGATTTTTCATAATGTTAAATAATATGATTTATTTAAAGTATTATATGTAAAATTATCTATTTTACGTATAATGCTCCATTATACAGTTTTTTTTTTATTTTTTTATGATTTGATAAAATTTATAAATTTGAAAACTTATTTTATTTTGTTAGTATATTTCTTGCTTATATTTTTTCTATTAATATAATAAGATAAATTTTATGAAAAAATTAAGATTTAGTAAAATAGTAATTGACACCTCCAAAACTAAATGTCAAGATTCATCACTGAATTATACGTTTTGATCACTAAACTTTTAATTTTTTATTTTGATCATTCAACTTTTCAAAAATTACAGTTTAGTCACCAACATGTAAAATATATTAATATTTTGATCTTCATGTTCAATCTCATTGTTGACCTAGCATCAAAAGGATTTGGTCACCAACGATTTTCAAATTTTATATAATAAAGTATCTATTATTTTTCTTGATCTTTTATTATATAAAATTAAGGGTGAAAGATTTTATAAAGCAGATCCATAAAAAATAGAAAATTTTGATAAAAAATAAAATTTTAAAAAATTAAAAGTTTTTAACAAATAATTTATATTTTTGAAAATGTCGGTTATTTTTTTAAAATTATTTTTTTTTGCAGGATTAAGAGTAGGATATTATAGGTCAAAAACCTTAAAGTAAAGAAGATTTAAATGTATAATTTTTTATTAATATAGTTAAAATTTTTAATTAAAAATATATAATTAATAATAATTTCTATTGTTAAGAGTAAAATTGAATTTTTAAAATAAAATTTTATTTTCGAAAAACTCATTTTTTTGAAAAAAAAATTAAAAAAATTAATTTTTATCAAATTTCTATTTTTTATTTTCTTTTTATAAAAGATATATTTTACAGAATTCCTACCCTTAATTCCATGTAACAAAATATCAAGGATTTTCTCTGTGTATTTCAATATAAATAATAAAAAACTATAAAAATAAATTATTATATTAAATTTCCTAATCATTGTTGATCAAATCCTTGTAATGGCAAGTCGACAGTAAGGAAATGGCAATGAAGATCAAAATATTAATAAATTTAGAAGTGTTAGTGATCAAATTGTTAGTTTTAAAAATTGTGTGACCAAAATAAGAACTTCAAAATATTAAGTGACCAAAACATGTAATTAACCTTGCTTTAGTATTCGAAGATTATATTTAAAAGAAAAAAATTAGTGTTGGATGCTACCATGTGTGTCATCTATCCCCCTATAACAGTTGAATGACCAAACAATTAAAATTTTGAGATGTTAGTGATCACATATTTCTATAGTGGTTTTGATCAAAATAAAAAATTATGAAAATTTTAGTTCCACGATCGCAATAAAAACCTTTAAATTAAACGCATCAAAAAAATTAGAGAAGACGGTATGAGAAAAAAAAATTATGTTATATATTTAATACAAATGTTCATACACATATTGTCTTTCTTAAACCTTAAAAACGAATGTAGGACTTTAACAAATACTTAAGTTAAAAACATTAGCAGTTGAAAGAGTGATTTTAGAATAACATTTGTCTTTAACACGTTCATTGTCATATGATTACCCCTATTAAAAAAATTATAAAGCACTAATATATGCAAAATTACTTTATTAAACTATGATAATATATTACTTAAGATGGCGCATCTTGTGGGAACTGCTGCAACATTAAATTCATTAGCGACAATTGTGATTGTAATTGTTGATAATTTCTTCTATCTTCATCTCTCTCTGTTTGCATTTCATCAATCTGCAGCTACATTTCTTCTCTAACCTTCTGAACTTCATGTGTAGATTGGCTTTGTGAAGAAGTATATCTCTGAGAACTACATCCACAGTAGCTAGACAGCGTTGGGCTTAATCCGATGCATCAAACCATCGATTTCTTTATGTTCTAGTAACTTTAGTGAAAATTTGATTCTTTGCATCGTACATATTCACTAAATTCTTGGATGGTGTAGCAATTTCATACTCAGCAATTTTTTTCCTTTGCTTTCTCCTATAAAATAACAGAATTGACATCATTTTTTGGAATGTAATTATAAATAAAAAAGATAATTATGAAGACGATATATCATAATTTGTTGTGTCTCAACGTTCAAATATGAGCCATCTTTTTTCATACGAGTTAACCAAAATAATTCAACTCATCTGATTTTCTCACCTCGTCCAACTTTATACAAAATAAGAATAATTTTAAACCCAAATATTATGGCAACTTTTACATTCTAATAAGTATAATATCATCAATTTACCTCGCATAAACAATTATCATAGCAAACAAAACATTTAAACAGGTATAATATAATAAACTCAAATAAAGGATAATTAACATACTTTCTCATTAGCTTTTCAAGCAAAGCTTCTGAATCCACTTGTGTGAGTATATTTTTATTGCTTTCTGCTAGAAATTCCAACCTATTCTCGTTCCTATACATTATCTACACACATAAGTGAAATTATATACATATATGGATATTATAGTAAGTACAAAATTCTTAACTAAAAATGTAATCTTACTTCTTCTTTCTTTGAGAACCATGAACGAACAAGTTTGTCATACTGCTAAGTGACCAAACCACAAAGTTTGTTTTCAAAGATGACTTTAACTAAAGTATTTTGATCGAAATACTTTTTCTTCAAGTAACATTTATAATTTCTCGATTTTTTTTCAAAAACTTCATAATAAATGATGGTAGAATACCATCAAGAAAAAAATTAAACTTTATTATAAAAATATTAAACAAAATTAATTTTGTCCAAAAACAAAATAGAAAGGTAATACAAGACTAATGTCCAAAAATTTATACTATTACCTTAATAAATATTTGAATTGGACCTTCTTCTCATTTGGAACATGGTGCCATGATTCATAATGAATTAGCAATTCACCCCTATTCTAGCAATCAACCCTAACAAGCTAACTAGTAGTTGTGCTTCGAGACCAATTGGCTGGCCTTGACTATTTGCTGAGACAACAATACGATCGTCAATAAGGAGTGACCATAAATCTTTTAAAGTAGTATAAACTTGACTTTTATGTTGCCTAATGTTATCAACTAAAAAAACATAACAACATAGTTATCCTAAGCACAAAATTCTTCATTTTAACATAAACAAGAAGTTCTATAATGTAACATTATACATGCTTTCAAGTTCATATTAATAGCACTCTCTATAGCTATATTTCTCAAAAGTATGACTTTATTAAAATGGTTTGTCGTGGGATTAGACATATACGAAGAATCAACTCCAATTTGGCCTTGATCATCTGTAGCATTTGTTCTTGTAAGGTTTGAACATTTGACCCAGTAATATTCTTTTTGGCATTTTCTTTGAAAAATGAAAAGTAAACAACATTAATATAACAATAAAATAATGAACTAAACAATTTGAATAATAACATTAACATGTAAATAAACAAAATTTTAAACATATCATTTATGATATAATAATTTTATTAATTCATAAATGTCTTCATCGATATCTTCGCGAACCCACTGCATTTCTATACTCGTACTAGGGATAGTTTCATCCAAGTTTTGATATGTAAAAGGCAAACATTCAATTCTCTGTTTAACATCATCTCTACGTTTATCACCGATATCAAACAAGGTTTTAGGTGTGTTAAAAAGTACAACATACTAACCTGCATCATTCGGATCTTCAGAATAAAATATTTGTTTTAGTTGAGATGAAAAAAACATAAGGTTTGTCAATCAATTCTTGACTAGTGTGAATTAATCGAGAAAAATTAACAATGGTAAATCCGAACTAATCTTTTTTAATACCTCTATTGACATCAGCCCAATCACATTGAAACAACATGACTTTGCACTTGCCATAATAATCTTACTCAATAATATTATTAATAATTCCATGATAATCAAATAAATATCGCTAAAAATCAAATACTCTAAATTAGTAGTATTTTTAAATGAAGAATCGCTAAAAGCCAAATTTGTTGTAGTAAGTACTTTATGAGTATATGTTGTAAAATTTAATTAATTAAAATATATAAGTAATAAGGATCAAAGTTAAAAAAATGCAAAAAAAAAAAAAAAGGCCAATTGTGACTATGTAAATTGGGCATAGGGAGTATGATGTCATTTACCTTTAAAAAATTTGTTTTCAGAGTATTATTTCATTAAGGGTATAGTGCAAATTTGCTATCATATTATAATTGAACATTAAAATTTTTCATTGTACTTTACTTTGATTGATATTTATTATTATACTTTATTAAAGGAAAAATTATTATTATTATAGTTCAACTCAATAATTGAAATTTGCCATTAAATTTTATTTTTTATTGAATTCAACCACTAAATTTTGATTTTTTTAATTCAAGTTTACCGCTCAACTTTAATTTTGAATGATCAAAAAACAAAATTTAATAAAAATAATATATTTTCAAATATTTTATTTTAATAATTAACAATAATTACTTAATTAATAAAAATATTAAAAATTAAAAAATTAGCTTAGAATGCTTGTCTTGTGAAAAGCTAGATTTAATTTTTTTTCGTTTTTTGGTCTTTCTTTTATTTTTCAACGCTTTCTTTTACAAAATAAAAAATTTATGTTAATTTTTTCATATATAATATATTTTATAAATCAATTTATTGTTTTTAATTATAAAAATTTATCTATGTCAACAAAGAATTTAAAATGCCTCAACTAATTTTTGAAGGAATTTTTTGGTTAAATTTTGCTTTCAAATTATCAAAATCAACGTTGAGTGACAAAATTTAATCAAAAATCAAAGTTAAGTAAAAAAATTCAATCAAAATTCAAAGTTTAATTGTAAAATCCAGTAAAATGAAAGTAAAGCAGCAAATGGCCAAATTTATTTTTAATCTCAAAGTACAATAATAAATATCAATTAATAAAATATAATGATAAATTTTAATATCTATAATCCACTAATAATAAAATGATAAATTTACCCTTTAATCTTGCGTAAAGATTAGGAAAAAGAATAATCCGAATTCGATTCTTTAATTATACAAAAGAAAACTTTTAGATTCCATCAAGCCGTTATTCTTACCATTTGGCATGATAAAAGAAGAAAACAAAATAAGCAGAATTTGTTTAGGTTTAACGAAAGGCAGTGGTCCTGTCTTTAGTAGAATAGTAGTAGTGATGAAGAAGTTGTTCAAATTGACGTGCCACCCACGCCGCTTTCCAACCACCCTTAAAGCTTTACTTCTATAAACAATCCCCCGATTTCAAGCCATGCGCCTTCACTCTCCGCCCGCACTCCTTCACTTTCTTTCTTCTTTTTCAACAATTTAAAAATTATCTCCAGTAGTTGAGTTTATATATTTTATACAGAAAAGAAAGAACATGTACATGTCATTTAAGATATACCAAAAATTAAAATAAAAAATAATTACAAAAGAATAAAATATGCGATAATCTCGTAACATTGTTCGTAAAATTAAAAAAAAACTCTTCATCATTGTATAAAAAACCTTTTTTTAAATATAGTATATGCTATATATTACCCAAAAAAATAAGTTCTTTTTATAAAAATTTGACATTGTTTTGCTATGGAATAACCTTCCCTAGAAAACCAATTGTAAGAATTCTAATTAATTATTAAATCAAGTTCCCTTTTGTTGTCCTCCACCAAATTTTTGTATGTTAATGTCTGGTAATTGGAGAACAAGACAAAATATAAAAAATAAGAAAAGAACAAGTCAATGATATAAAACAAGCGATTAAGCATTTCTGTGCTTTGATTGGAGTTGTTGGATTGCATTATATGGAATAAATATTAAAAGGAAACCTTTTTCTTTCTGTCATTTGAAGAGACATAGTTGAAATAAGCACACTTATCCTAGGATTTTTATATATGCCAAAGGGGGAAGAACATGCCAACATATATACAACGAGTAAATATATAAAATAGAAATTATAATCATAATTAGTTATTACATTTAAATA
>JBBYHK010326613.1:0-25706 GCA_038382065.1 Adansonia grandidieri | reverse complement strand
TATAACTTTGGTTCTAATCAACAGGTTTGATTGGGGTCAAGTTCTCTTTGCTTGACTTTGAAGATGATCCTAGGGTTCTAATTCCATCCAACCGGGTTTTAGTTTGTGTCTTCATCCTAAGTTTCGCATTAATCCGTAAGCACAAGTAATCAATAGGCTCACTAAAAGGAGGAACCATGCATGAAATAAACAAAAATCAAAGCTTTCACAAATGAAAGTAGCTTAAAAAACTTGAAAACTTAAGAAATTTTGGTGTTTTTTCCTTATGGAAGCATTAGGATTTCAAATGAAAACATCCTCCCCCTATTTTAAAAGGGGAAAAGAGGGAGGATTCAGCTAAGAGGGATATCTCCCTTTTGGTCGAATGACTTTGATTTTTCTTTTTATTTTATTTATCTTTTTTTTTGTTACTTTTTAGATTTGTTTTTTACTTTTTTGATAAGGCTAAATTTATATATTTGTCATTTTGGCTGAATGACCTTGATTTTTCTTTTTATTTTTTTTCTTTTTGTTACTTTTTAGATTTATTTTTACTTTTTTGATAAGGCTAAATTTATATATTTGTCATTTTGTATGAGTAATCATGCATGACTTGTCATCTAGAAAAATGGCTTTTATGGTAATGAGAAAAAAAACCTAATTTGGAGAAAAAAATTATATAGATTAAATTCTAGCAAATTAAAGCTCATGCATTCAAGAAATAAAATTTCTCATAATAAAGTTAATTAAAAATTTAATTAAAATTTTGGACTTGCTAAAAAACAAAAAACGGGCTTATTGGGCCCATTAGGAAAATTAATGGGTTTTAAAGCCCATGAAATGGAAAAAAAATTAAATTTTGGCCCCTTAAAATAAAATTAATTAATTTTCCATCTAAAATTCAAAAAAGAATTTTTGATAAATTTTATGTGCAAGAAAATAGGCAATTAAAAATTTCAAACTTGTAAAACTTTACAAGCAAAAATTTTCATGGAAGAAAATTTATATTTAATAAAAATAAATTGGAATTTCAAAAAGCTATATTGAAGTTATTTTATTGAAATATGTCAAAATGTTTAAAATTCTAAACTTTGAAAAATATTACAAAAAAAATTTACAAATAAGAAAAGTTCATGTTTTGAAACTGAGGAAATTCCAAAAATATATACAAATTTATAAAAATGAATTCAATTTAACATGTTACTCAAAATTTTATATTGTAAAAATAATAAAGATGAAAACTTGAAATCTGGAACAAATATTACTAGGAAAAATTTCACGAGCATGATACTTGTGATGCTATGAAAAATTTAAATTTAATAAATAAATCTAACAACTTGACACTTCATGGTATAAAATGACAATACAAATTTTTTCTTGAATATTTATGAATTTTGGGGGTGAGTATTAGCATAAATAGTGCACGAGTATCAATAAAAAATATATGATGGTTAACTCCCAAAATTTCACAAAAAAATTTTGAGAAAGTTTTAAAAATGGGGAAACTTGATCATGACATCATATGAAGAAATGGATTTCAAAATTTCAAGTGAATAAGTTCAAAAACTAATTTTTTTACCTTAATACTCATTTTTTATTCAAGATTCATTCTCTGCGACCCCCGAAACTACACTTTTTCTATCATATGCACGTGCGGCATCTGGACATCACTAAATAGGTCTTGAAAATGCCCAACTCGCTTAGAGAAGGTCAACCCTCATTGGGATGACTAACTAATTATCGATCTCAGATATTTTTGGATTACTTGGGAAAGGGCCTGGACAAAATTTGTTGTCTACGCCTTGTCATGCATTCATGCTTAAAAAACATGTCTTTATGTTGTCATGAAATTTCCAGCCCACGTTCATGTCATGGAAACATCATCTTTTATATTCATATCATATTTTATGTCTCCATAAAATTATGTTGGTATGCTCATGTATTTTTCTTGCCAAAAAAAAAAATCATGTTTTTATGCTGTCATGAAATTTCCATCTTTTGTTCATGTCATGAAAGCATTCTCCTTCATGCTCATAACATGTTTTATGCTCTATAAGCATATTTTAACATGTTCATGTATTTTTCCTACCTAAAAATCATGTCTTTATGCTGTCATTGAAATTTCCAACATATGTTCATGTCATGAAACTCATACGATGTTTCGTGTCTTCATAAACATATCTTAGTATCTTGATGTATCTTCTTGATTATTTCCTTGCATTTTGTCATCTATTTCAGACCAATTTTATCTTTGTATGCTTAAAGATGTTTTTTATGTTTATTTGTCATAAACATCATATTTAGTTCATCATATGCTTTGTCAATATGTTTGTTTATTGCTTGTCAAAAATTTGTTTTCTTAATGCCTCACAAGTTAAGCCTATGTTAACCTCAATAAATGAGGATTGACATGAACATAAGATTTTTATTTATTGGTTTTCCAATCTTAGGGAAAAATCAAGTTTTTTATTTTTGGGTTCAAGGCTTATTGAGGCTAAATGTTCTATTTTCAAAAACAAAATGCTTCTTTTATTATTCTAAGTTGTTTGTGCATTACTTTTTGGCTTAGAGTCTTTACATTTGTGACATGGTCAATGGGCTATTTCATCATCCCAAACTACTCTGCGATTATGTAAATGATCTCGTAAAGCCCATATCACTCATTCCTTTCTACAATGGATGTTTGGATGTCCAAAGCTCGAGTTTAGTCCTAAAAGAAACCAAAAATCCCCTACTTTTGCCTTAATAGCACTGTAGCTATGACTTGAAAAATCATTTTCGAACCTTAAACCATTTTTCTAATTTTTTTTATTTTCATTGAAAGGACATCAAATTACCTTTCCGACGATATCTCGTTTGCCTTCAGATCACTCTAAATGAGGGAGTTATGATTTTTTGAGTTAAGGCTATTTGGAACCCTTAAAATCAGCACACGAAGGTGGAAACAAATACAAGACTGTTAGATGATTTATCTAAATTTTTAAAATATTTTTCATAAAAATTCCATAAAATTCTTTTTCCAAAAAGGTATCGTTTATGATTTAACATTCTGTATAAGCTAGGAATGATTTTTAAAACTTTGTTACATCCTTTCTCCTCTGCGTGCTGTCAGCATCGCATTAAAAACAACTTTAAAAATTATTTCCAGCCATAAAATGATTTTCTAGGATTTTTTGGAAAATTTGTACGTTAACTCTTATTGAGTTACCTCTCCAATAGCACCTTACTTGACTCTTGGAAGCTTTGAATTTTCTCAGAATAAAATAAAAAGGCATTGTCCCCTATTTTTAGCATTAAGAAAAATTAAATGATTTTTTTGATTTCTAGTCTGAGGCATTTGAATGTCAATAAGTGATCCCGATTAGTCCCTTCAAGTCAAAATATATGTGTTAATATCGGAGGCCCATATCAAGGCACAAGCAATCTTCATCATGTAATCTCTATTTTTATCAATTTCCTTTTTAATAAAAAAACACCTATTTTGTCAAGAGTTGTCAAGAATATCATCTTTGTCAAGAAATTGTCAAGCTTTTACCAATATAAGTCTTTCAACCCCATCTTTTCGAAAATTACCACAGTTTCCATCTATGAGGATACTTTAACCCCTTTTTCCGAGAGGATACTCCAACCTTGCTTTTCAAAAAAATCATCAAGACTTAAAATTTCTTTTTCCTTTGTATTCTAAACTTTTGTAAAATTAAAACTCTATCCTTACGCCTTAATTAATCAATGGAAATATGTCTCAAAATTATTGACTTAGTTGTTTCAAGGCAATCAATGACAATTACGAGATACATTCTGATCATCCCTCCCTTTTCCATTTTGTTATTTTGTGTGATTTATATAATGTGATATTATCTTATTTTATCATCTTACTAACACTTTGCAATGTTCATCTTGCATCCATATTTTCAAAATAATTTTTCAAAAAATTATAAGGCAATGTTCCATGTCAGTATTTGTCTAGTGCTTAACACAAAATATTCGATTTTCAAAAAATTAATCTGAGAATATTTTAGTGAAAAATTCCTATGTTCTTCACTTTTTTGGGGTGCATACTTGATTTAAATTTTTATCTAAAACTCAGGTTTATTTTACTCGAATTCATGCTTTAAAAGGGGATTATATCAAAATAATGACAAGTTAAAACTGGGGAAACCAAAATTAAGTTAAGACAAGGCTAGAAAGATACTGATTTTAGGAGTCGTAGGGAGGTTCTTACCTTTTTACGCATAACCAAGTCTCAAACCCAAACATTGAATATTTAGATCGCTTAGACAATGGAAACAGTATTTCAAGTTTTGTAACTTGGAATATCGGTTTCAAGAGGGACTCGATCATGCCTAGCCTTAAATGATCAGTGGGACTCCAAGCGTTGAACACTTTGCGGTGGCCAATTCATTTGATGATCCTTCTCATGAAAAAGAGATGAAAACTCACACTTTCTTGCCCCATCACATCAAAAAGGGAGAGTTCAAGTCGAAAATACACTTCTCGTCAAGAGAAAAATATTTTTAAGTTGCGCGCGCTTTCTTTTGTGATGACGGTGAGGGCACGGTGCAGAGATGTATGTTATGGTTACCATTTTTTTGAGCATGCAACTGAATCGAACACCTAGTGTTTACCAATATTATATCTGACATAATAAACTTGCTTCTACCTCGTTATTCTTCTTGAGTTGAAACTATTAATGTCTTCAAGTTTTTGAACAACTGGTTATTAATCTTGATTGTTTAAAGTTTGTTTTGCATCTCAGAGTAAACAAAAACTTTTAACCCTAGCCTTATATAGCATAAAAGTTAGGAAATCATTTCCAAATATATTTTCAATCGAAAGAGATAAAAACCTTATCATTTTTTTCCTTTAAGATATATAGCCACATATAATAAAACTATGGAGAAAAGAGGTTCTCCAAAGAGGTTGTCGACCAAAAAAAAGGGGGCACACTTTTGGCATGTTGTCTCTCAATATTGAGAAAATTTTTACTTGTAATTGAATGGATCATCATAAGAGGCCTAAACTTGTGAGGCTTTAGTGATTTGAACATTGGCTACTTGATAATCAAGCTTTCAAGCAACTTTTGTGGAATTCATTTAAGACTACAGTATCTCAAAGTAGGTATGTTCTTTGATCATGCGTATGCCATTTTCAATTATTTTTAGTCATATTAAATATTTTATGTATGGTTTTTGAAGAATTCAATTTATTCTTTGTTTAAGATGTAAACATCTTTGATGTTTATTATTTTGTATGTTATGCTTAGTTATTGTTTGACCATGCAAGTGTTGACTGACATAAGATCTAACATAATAAACTTGCTTTTACCTTTGTTATCCTTCTTGAGTTGATACTATTCCTGTCTCTAAGTTTTCTAACACCTAGTTATTAATCTTAATTGTTAAAAGTTTGTTTGTATCTCCTAGTAAACTAAAACTTTTAACCCTAGCCCTATATAGCACAAAAGATATGAAATTTCTTTTCCCAATATATATTCAATCAAAAGAGATAAAAACCTTATCATTTTTTTGCTTTAAAATATATAGACACATATAACAAAACTATGGAGAAAAGAGTTCTCCAAAAGGGTTGTCAACCAAAAGAAAAATGTTATGCTTTGGGCATGTTGTCTCTCAACCTTGAGAAGGTTTTTACTTTTAAATGAATGAATCATCTTACTTTTAAATGAATGGATCATCATAAGAATCCTAAGACTAGGGAGGCTTTGTGATTTCAAGAATGGCTACTTGAGAATCAAGCTTTCGTGTAACTTTTGTGGAATTCAATTGATATTAAAGTATCTCAAAATAGGTAATATATTCTTTGATCATGCATATGCCATTATCAATTGTTTTTAGTCATATTAAATATTATAAGTATGGTCTTTGGAGAATTCAATTTATTCTTTGTTTAAGATGTAATCTTTTCATTACATATATTTAACGTTTATTATTTGTATGTTATGCTTACTTATTGTTTGAGCATGCAACTGAATCCAACAGTTAGTGTTGACTGACATAAGATTTGACATAATAAACTTGCTTCTACCTCTATTATCCTTCTTGAGTTAATATTATTCTTTTCTCCAGGTTTTAAACAACTAGTTTTTAATCTTGATTGTTTAAAGTTTGCTTTACATCTCCTAGTAAATTAAAACTTTTAACCCTAACGGTATATAGCATAAAAATTGTGAAGAAATTGTTTCCTGATTTATATTCAACTAAAAAAGATAAAACACTTATCATATTTTTCCTTTAAGTTATATAGCCACATATAACAAAACTATCGAGAATAAAGTTCTCCACAAAGGTAGTCAACCAAAAAATAGGTTATGTTTTAGACATGTTGTCTCTCAACCTTGAAAAGGTTCTTACTTGTAATTGAATGGATCATCATAGGAGGTCTAACATTTGGAAGGCTTTGGTGATTTCAACAATGGTTACTTGATAATCAAGCTTTCGAGCAACATGTGTGGAATTCACTTAAGATTATAGTATCTCAAGTAGGTATGTCCTTTGACCATGCGTATGCTATTATCAATTATCTTTAATCATATTAAATATTTTAAGTATGGTCTTTGGAGAATTCAAATTTATTCTTTGTTTAAGATGTAATGTTTTCATGGCACATCTTTAATGTTTATTATTTTCTATGTTATGCTTAGTTATTATTTGAGCATGCAATTGAATCCAACACCTACTATTGATTGACATAAGATCTGAGATAATAAACTTGCTTCTACCTTTGCTATCCTTTTTGAGTTTATAGTATTCTTGTCTCTAAGTTTTCGATTAACTAGTTGTTAATCTTAATCGCTTAAAGTTTGTTTTGCATCTCCTAGTAAACTAAAACTTTAGTTAAATCTCTAATTCTTTATCTTGGTGTCTTATTGAACCTTCATCATATTCAATCAAGGTAAATTTCTAGTTCTTTTATTCTTATATCTTGCATAAGGGATATAACTCTTCCATGATCATTTTGGTCTAGTATTAAAAATGCAAGATGATCACTTAAATTTAAGGTATAAATTAGCACATAGCTTTGATATTTATGTTTGCATCAAACATGTGCACTGGGTTTTAAGTTTATTAAGGATGTTTAATTGATCTTGTTATCTCAAAGTATGTCATGTAAAAGCATGTTTAAAGCTCGACTTCAGTGTGTTTATGCCATAAAGGAAGCTAATAAATTAACTTGCCATATTGTACAAAAACATCTATTATTCATGATTTATTTTGGTTATTTGTTCTCATGCATTTTAATTTTCTTTGCTTTCAATTTATGTTTTGCATCATATCATTAATAGTGCTAAAACAAATCAACCAAGGCTGATGGCTAACCTTGTCAAATGTATCGAACGCGAATCCAACATGCCAAACTTGGAATGGATAAAATTTCTATTTGCTTTTCTTGTATTGGGATAGAACTTAATTGTCGAATGAATTATTTATTCAATTAAACCTTAAATTGTCATTACAAAATGACCAAATAACTCATTATTGCCACCAATCTATTTTGGTTAAGTGAGATTGATAACTGACTAGAGTTCATCTTTAGAGGGTTACAAAACCATGGTAAACAAACTTTAAAGTCTGTGTATTAACCATAGATTCATATGAAAAGGGTTTAGGAGTAGGTTACACGCAGAATAAGACATGTCCTCTGTGATGCTCAAAAAAAGATACGTATAACTATGTGTTATCCTAAATCTCATTATAGTCAGTTTTAAATTTTTAGTATCTAATTATAAATCCCATGTTTTTCAATATTTAAAATAACATTATTTTTTTAGCTCCAAGTAAATTGGGTTTCAATCAATTTGGAAAATCAAAATATTTTTTGCACCCTTGTGGAAACCTGGAAGTTTACAAAAGTTTTATTTCTTGAGAAAATAAAAAATTACACAAGCTAGCTTGCAAGCCATCTTTTTAAGTCTTAGGTGTTCTAATCAAAGGGGCTAAAACCTTCTTATTGGGGCATGGTTTCAACTGAGCTAAGTGGACAAACTTAACTGCATGCCCCTAAGGAGAAACCACCACTCAAAGTAGCCATATCTTGGTTGTATCTGAGAAAAAGCTTTTAACCATAACCCAAAATAGCACTCTATTGAATTTCAACTGAACTAAGCTTAAAATAGTCAGTAAATAACTAAACTACATGCTATTTAGTTCCCAAGCATCATTAGAACATTAAACTCATCTATGCTAGGCTCATTCAAGCTTTGATGGCCTAAGCTATGTCGGTGGTTCTTATGCTTATGTTTCAACGTAAAAATGTTAATGAAGGATGTTTTCATGGTTATGAAGTAATCTTAGGCCATTAGTAAGGTGAAATTTAAGAAAATTTAGGTGAAAAATCTTATTCATGGCATGAATATTGATATATTTGGAGTTTGTATCGATACAATTGCTTCCAAAACAAAAAATTCATGAAAACATGACATTGTGTCGATACAGTATGGCCTTGTATCGATATGATGTAATATGATCTTTTACTGATATAATGCATGTCCCAACCTTCGAATAACCAAAACTTGATGATGTATTGATACATTAATGAAATGTATCGATAATTCATATAAAAATGACATTGACTTATCCTCTAAAGGATCCCAGTTGTCTAATTTGGTCCTTAGGCATTCTAAACCTTCCTTTTTCCTTCCTTGGCACCTTTTCACCAGGACTTGGCAACATGACGTCCTGCAGTTTGTCTTTATTATTTTATTTATTATTATTATTGTCATCTTTTTAAAATTTTTTGGCCTTCTAATCAATCCCAAGATGTCATAATTAATGCATGTATTTCATGAGGGTCTCAAATAGTGCTTTGTTTGCTTGGTAGGGACTTGATAGAATTAGGTGTCTACAAACTTGTGACTCTTTTGATCCATGCATGATAGCTTAAAACATTTAATTCATATTTGCATGCCTGCATTAATTAAGGAGATGTGCTCTTTAATTTAGGAGCTTGACACTATTGTATTTGAAATGAAAAATAGAGGATGTGTTATCTCTAATAAAATTAGGGGTTTTGGTTGCATTTAATTTCATAGCCCATTCACTGAATGAAATTATTTCAAAAGTACAAGGCAGGAACTATTCCCACTTATTGATCCGCCATGTACGGTATGTAATTTTAAATACTTGTAACCAATACATTTGAATGTTAACCCAAAAATTAGACCATGTGGATGCTCGAGTTCACACCAACCATTATGCACACTTTTGAGATTCCTTACCAGCTAGAGCACAAGTTTGCCCTATGATAGGGTCAAAGTAATGCACCGACTCTATGCTGATGCTTCACACTATATAGTATGATGAGGCTATTAACCCTTCAGGCTATAGTTGGCCATTAAACCTTGTGGAAAATAGATTTGTTCTAGATTGCATATACAAATACTGTAAATACTATGTGTTTGTGTTACTCTTGTTTCCAGGTTAACTTCTATTTTCTTGAAACAAAAAAGAGGAATAATTCAATGAATTCTAAAAAAGACTTATTCTTTTGTTTGATCTTGCAAACATCAAAGTGGGCCAAAAATGTAAACATAAAAGTAAACCTTTTCTCAATTATGTTTACTTTAGACATCATACTAGTAAATTAGTGAAAGACTCACTCTTACTAATAAATAAACCATGTCTACTAGTGCTAAAAAAGTAAGAAAAAAAATGTTGGTGAAGATAGCAAAAAGAAAAAAATGTTGGCGGAGATAGCTAAACAACAAAGTTAAATTCCAGAGTGGATAATTTTCGCTGGTAATCACGCGAAGAAGTCTGATGAGAGGATGCTGAAGATCAATGACAAACTAGTAAAGGTCTTTGAAGTCCAAAAGAAAAAAAAGTTAAAGAAAATGAAGCCAATGATGATGTTGAGTACTTGATATAGAAGCTGCTTGAGCTTACCAATGAAACATCCTATAAGCCTATTAATTGAACAAAACCTATGAAGCTTAACCCTATATGAAGCATATACAATGATAAACTAGCTATGAAAGATATCGCCTAATGACATCTATCTATTTGAGGTTAACAAACTGAATCTTAAGATTGAATGATGTTTATCCATTAACTCTAAGATGCCTACTGTTAACAAGTTTGGTACTTAAGGGCCTATTGCATTTTAGAGGCCTAAAATAATTGTTTGATGCCTTTCCCATGATTCTAACTAGAGCTAGAATTGCTTTTGACTAGTTCCATAATAAACCAAAAATCATAACTAGAGACTAGAAGGAGATGACTAAGACTTGTGCCAAGCAATATGCCTAAAATACCCAGCTTAATATCACCATTAGAGACTGCAAACCATAAAGCAAAAGCCAAATGAGTGCTTTGTTAAATTCCTAACAAGATAGAGAGGCAAAGCTGCATTTATGGTGAATAACCTACTTAGAAGGACCAAGCCCTAATTTTCATGAAAAATCTGCTCCCTATGTATTATGAATAGTTATTCCTATGCCTTTAGAAACTTTTCAATGATTGTACAACTTGAGATTAATATAAAATATGCTATCATGCTAGGAAACTAAATAAAAAACTTTCATTTGAATAATTGAAAGCAGTGAAGTCATAAGCTCTAAAACCTAAGTTTCTAAGGCGAACAATATTAACTTCCCTTGAAATAACTAGAATCACCAATATAAAATTTAGAGTCGCATTGTCCATGCATTTTCCAAAAACCAAAAGACTTGAAAACTTCAACACTTACCACTAAACCACTTTTAAACCATTTTTCCTTCCTACATTGACCTTAACAAATGCTATAGTTTACCACTACATGATAATGCCATTCAAAACCTTTTTGATATTGATGCCAACAAGCCCAACATCACCAACAACTCCCTACCCAGTTACAAAGTTGCTCTAGCATGAAACATTATCCTTGCCATGGAAATTGTTTCTAATCTTCTTGCACCCATAGCTATCATTATTAAAACCCAACCTATGGAGATCATGGTCCTTAAGGTAGATAGTATTGGATTTAGACTTAAAGATGTGTCCATAATCATACATCTATGAATAGGAAGAAGGTAATTCAAACCAGTCTACCTAGATAATATGACTTAAATAGCAAGGTCTAAACCGTGAATTAAATATGCCACTAAAGTGCACTTTCCCAAGTTCAATCCCCAATGTTGAATCCTCAATATTTATAAGAATTTTAATAAAATGGTAAGTTTCAAAGCCTAATAACTAATAAGATTTAATTAGTCGGATCAAGAATAAGAAAAAGGTACTTTAAAATAATTATTTTCAATTCATAACACACGATTAATAAATCTTAATTTCTATCCATAATAAATATTTTATAATAAATAAATATTTTTTATTCTTATCTAACTGTACTAAAATCCACAATAAAAATTGTGAAATAACATGAATGTTCCTAACTGAGAAGAACACTCGTGGATGGTCTAGAGCTTAGGTCTTAGTCACTAGTTTAAACCCTGAGGCACAGTCTGTTACACAACCCTCCAAAAATATTAAACACTTTTCAATGCAAATTGCATTTTCAAATGATACACAATGTTATGAATTCAAGGCATTTACTTAACCCAATTTTATGAACAATCACTTCTACTATTAAAACATGGACCAACTATATTAAGACATTTTATGAAATATTTGTAAACGCTTGAACAAAATAAAATATCTTTAAAGTACCAATTTTTGTAAATAATAGATAGGTCCAACCATTTACCTGATGAGCTTGATGCAGAATGACATAGATTATCACAATGCACAACATGGATAATAATTTTGAAGCCTAGTATTAATAATTAAACATTACAACACTTGAAAATAAAAACCTTTGCTTTGAAAAGGTATTCATTTCCATACTAATTTTCTTAGAAATAAGATTTCTCATATATAATTCTCGCTTTTATAAAATCAACATTTTCTTGATAAAAATTTAATAAATAATTGGTAAAGTATAACAATAATAATAATAGTAGTAGTAAAAACATTTTTCCCCTCAAAATCATAGTTTTAGGAGTTAAAAGTATACTATACTCTTCACCCTTGTTTTAGCTTAAGAATAAGTACTGCCAGTATGCATTATTCTTCATTTCCCCTTGTTTTTTAATATATTTTAAGATTTTCGTTTTCCATAAAGCCTACTTAATCCTTTGTTTCTCACTCTACACAAGGGCTATGGACACTTTATAATATTTGTTGTAAAGCTTTCATATAATACTATAAATAGGAATTAGGTTTCAATGGAGAAGATCGCTGGGATGTTAGATTTTGACAACAAAATGTGGGTTCATCACAACCAAAACATATGGTTTTAAAACTTCAAAATTCATAATTTTTAAAATACGCAATGAAATCAAGTAATTTAAAAGTCAAATACTTGATCAAAATACACAATGATGAGAACATTTTGGTACTTTGTCGGATTTCTCTTTCTACTATTACCAAAAAAGCACTTTAAATGTATAAAGATGAAAATCACGAAAACTTATTTCAACCTAAAAAGTAACATGAAAACATGGTTTTTCAACCCTTAAATGGCTCAGCAGTCATCGCTTCCTTTTTTTAGCTAATTTGTCTCTCTAAAATAATAAAGAAAAAGGTTAATGTCATAAATGACCCTTGAAATTTGTCAATATGATACCTCTACTTTTAAAGTGTCAATTTGACTACCTAATGCATTCTTCTAACTATTGATGTAGTACATAGGGTTAACTCCGTTAGATTTTTTTTTTTTTTCAAATTTCTTTCATTCTAACCAATTAAACTTGACACATGGTACCTTAATTTATTAAAATTTGTTGAAAAATGAATTTTAAAAATAATTAATTTTATAATTTCATAAAATTTTTAGTTGATAAAAAAAGTAAAAGAAACTTAGTTAGCTATGTTTGTAATGTTTTTTCTTTGTAAGTTTTTATCTTTTTGCATTTTCATTATATTTTGCTTGTTTTTTTAGCAAATTTTTTAGTTTCGTTTAATTGAAATTTTTAAAATTTTTTGTTAATTTTTTTATTTGTTGATTTTACTTGCATTTTCATTGATTAGGTGTGATCTACAAAAAGGAAATGGATAAGAGGATTTTTTTGGAGGATTTTAAATTATGGCTTTTGTTTTTTTTTCTATTTTGGTTGGATTAGATTTTGTTAGAATCTTTTTTTGGATTTTCTTAGGTTTAGGAAATTCTGAAAACTTCAAGGGTAGATTCTATGACAAACTCTACATCTAGAATTGTAGTTGCAAACAACATTTCCTTACTTCATACAACTCGATCAATTATGTCCTTAATGGGAAATCGTGGGGTCGTGCATATCAATATAGGTATAAAAATTTAATCAAAATTAAAATACACAATGGAAAGTAAACAGATAAGTACCCAAATTTCCTCAGATCTTAGGAAGAGATGGACATGTGATCAGATAATAGTTTAGAACATAGATATGATAAAAATCATACCTCATCAGAGACTCCTAACTTTGAGTGTGGCGATCCCTACAAGAATGCACCATGCTTGATTACTTCGATCTCTTCTTGAGGTCACAAGCAGCAAACATGTCTTAACTCTAACAGTGATCCACACAAATGCCTATTAAAGCCTTTATGAGGTCTGGTGGTTCTCTGATGCTAGCTAGAAGAATCTGCAAGCTTCAACCAAAGATATATAGCCAACAAGTTTAGATCAAAGTGATATAAGAACAATTCCCAAACCTATTACGCCAAGAAGAAGAAGAAAATAGCTTCATAGAGAAGTAGGAGTTTTATGCAGATTTTGGTGAACTAGTCCAAAAATCTTAGTTTCTTGGTCCCAGTTAATTCCCTTAAGATAGAAAAATAATTTTCTACTTTCGTTGTGATAAAAAATGATTTTAGATCATTCAAAAACTCAAGATTGCACTAACTTGCTTAGGAAAGTTGAAGGGTTATGTTAATTTCTTTAGAAAAGTCTAGGGATAGGCACCTAGGTTTTTTTGGAAAGCTTATATCAGCCAATTCAACCCAATAATTTATATTAATACACTTAATTTAAGGCTAGGCTTAACTAATGGGTCAATCGAGCCCATTACTAACATACCTAGAAAGTGGTGCCAATTTGGAATTTTTTGGAAGCTCAATTAAAACTATTTTAATTAGCTTGTCTAAGTTTAGGCCTTAATAGTAACTAATTAATAATTCAGGCTAATAGCACGCCAAAGATAGCTATTCCATATGCCTAGTCCATTAGCAAGCTCAACTTGGAGTATTCATAACTAAACTCTCTTCATTTGATAATTAGGACTTTTAGCCTAACTCCTTAATTTATATGTTAGATAATTTAATTCATAATTCAATTTTCTAACTCAAGTAAGACAACTTTTACTTCATTTAAATAGTATTAAATAATAATTTATTTAATTTTTTAAATACAATTATTTGGCTTTATTTAATAATGCCATATTACGATATCTTTAATTATTTTTCATAAATCTAATTTATGCCTTAAATTATTCTTACTTAAACTTATTCAATTAAGTTCTCTTTATTTTATCTTTTATTTAATTAAGTCATACTTAATTAAATCTTGATTTTAATCCAATAAATCATCTTATTATGTATGACCCATTAGGTTCCCAACATATTGGTAATGAATATAATTAATATAATTAATTATATTCATAGGTCAAGAGCGGGATCTAACAACCCATCATGACCACCCAAATGTTAAAGAGTCAATATGATTTCAAAGAAACATTTCAGTAACCAATCTCTTAGTGTACTTTAGTCATTTAAGTAGATATCCTAGAAAGACCATAAGCATGATGTAGTGTCTACTCATGTATCAATCCATATTAGTTCCTACTGCCTATGGTTAACCTTAAGAATTTAGAGAAATAATTTCTCCTAAATTCATCATGCATTGGCAAATGACTTTATCAAGTTACCAAAGTGAAAAACAAATGGGATATGTCTCTGATGTCACTTGGAGTGGTGAATCCTCTTTGGATCACTCATCCACCTTTGTATAGTTCATGCCATACCTAAAACTACCCCACCATAACATTCATCTATTATGGTCCCATTAATGATGGAATAAAAGCATGACACTCCCATAAAGATGACTTGGTATCATAGGTTTGAAGACTAATATACACAACTGACACATGAGAACATATATAATAGACACATTAGTGACTTATACCAAATAGAGTTCTCATATGGGCCACGCTCAGTGAACTTTTTTCCATAAACTTAGCATTCATATGCTCCCGAAAGATCTCTGTAGTTTAACTACGAAGAGATCAAACAGTCGCATGCATCTAATGCATAGAATATACAATGATGAAGACATTTTTAGAAACATGACTTTGGTGCATAAGGATCACATCATCGTAACTAACAACTAACTTTGCAAGGCCATTATGTTACATTGGTTTCATCTAATTAGTGTTTGCATGATTGTTAATCACACCATTAACATAAAGGAAAACTTTAATCACTAACTAAAGTGATTAGTTAGCATTATTAAGTTGTATATGCCTCATACAAGTCAATTGGCTCTAGGGCATATACTACTATCTTTCACTTGCACTAAGCCAATCACTGATGCATCCAATGTCCAACTCTTTCAATTAACACTTGTGTCTTAACTTGGACAAAGCTTTAGTATTATTGTGAAAATATGTTTCAGCAACATTCATGATAATCTCATTATCAAAATCATGATTTTTGGATCACAATGAGACCTAGAATCTAATCATATGGCTCAGTTGGTACTTTAACGACTATAGAATATTTTATCATCTTGTAAGCTAATGATCCAAATGTAACTCATTTTGTGAGCCTAAACAAAAGTTTGTTTATGACCTTTAGGGTATAAACATGAAGACTGAATCTAAACTTGACATCGAATGCCAATAATCATCCTCAATTGGCACATAAATGCCAAAATAAACATTTTATGATTATGAGTAAATCATGATTATGTTTCAGAAACATTAATCAAGAAGTCAAGCTTTGATCAACACTAATAAGATTGCCATTACATATGGTCCATCTTCACTACTTCTTTTATTTGGGCCTTATAATATGTCATACATATTTAAGTATGAACTTTTAGGTATTATACACTAAAAAAAGTGAATTAATCTCAGTATTTATCTTCTATTGAAATTTTTGTAAGTTTCCTAATTTTGATCATATCAAAATATTACTTATAATATTTACTCTATTATTCTAGCTATCCACTATGTTGGCATATTCCCTATCATCTCCATTGTCTTTCTTCAAAAGAAAGTATATGGATAATGCATGGATCTGTAGGAAGTCTCAAGGCAATAAGTATTCATATTACAAAATTTCATAAATATCACATAAAACATGGTAGTAGAAACAAATCAAAGAAACTAATCTAAGACTCCCTAAAGGGATCATCTTGTATTATCTTGATTAATATTTTAGATCAGGAAACCTAAAAAACTATCCAAGATTCAAACATACCTTAATCTTGAGTAGTGTTTTTAGTAGTTACATGACCTAATTATAAAAAACATCGAGGCCAGTTGCCGTAAACCAAAGCTATCCAGGTGTCCAACTTCTAACAATTATCTATACTGGTGACCTAGAAAACCTTTAACAAAGAAGGGACTTTATTGCCAAGAGTTAGGTTAGCACTTAGATTTCAAAAAATCTTGCCTTGTACTTAGAAGATCTTGATTCAATAATCAAAGAACAAAGAAGAAAACAATTTTCATTTTAAAGAACCAAGATTGTGCAAACCTTCCTAAGGGTTCCAGGAAAACGCAAACTAGGTTTTCTTAGTCTTCTTGGTCAAACTTCAAAGCCTCCAATCAACTATGATGATAAACATGGATTTATATAGCCTAGGGTTTAAAATTTTAATTTGTAAAAAATTATAAATTTTGCCCCTAGCCTATACGAACTTATTCAAATTGGGCTTAAGTAACTATTACTTGTATTAGACATATAAGTCTAGTCTCAATTTAATTTCTACTAATCACCCTTATGTGTGTGATCTATTAGACCCCCATCATATTAGCAATAAATATAAAATAGCACAACTAAGAATATTTTATATTAATAGACCAAGACTGGCATTTAGCAATGCATCATGGCCATAAACATGCAGGGAGTTTCAATATGGTTTTGACAAGCCCTTTAGTGTTCAGTATCTCTATGTAATAAATATTTTTCATCACATATCTCAGAATTAGCAAGAGCATGGTTCACTATCTACTCTTAGCTTACTCCATATTAGTCTGCAATCTCTATGTGTTAACTCTATAATCAATATTGCCTTGGCCAAGGATTTTAAGTTAACATGGGCTAAGTACATGTGAAATATGTCTCTTCATACCACTTGGGGTGATGAAGCCTTGTTGGACCACTCATTCACCTACCATATGATTCATGTCATACCTAAAAGCACCTTATCATAACCACCCATCTATTGCAGACCTATTCGTGATGGAATTAAAGCATGACACTCCTCATATAAGATGACTTGGTGTCACAAGTCTAAATATCACTTACATTACTGACATATGGGAGTATTTCCATAGACATTTAAGTGAAATACCCAATGGAACTTTTATAGTAGGTCATATTCTATGAACTTGTTACCATAAGTAACACCCATAAAATGTCTTTAAGTATCTCTATACTTCAACTTATGAGATCAGTTGCATGCATTAAATGCATGGAGGCTCACATGTGCTAGTCTTTATGCATTATCAATGCCTTGTCTTAACAATATGACCAGGAACATTTTTAGAGATATGGCTTTGATACATAAGGATCTCATAATCGTAACTCTTTATAATTCTCTTGCAAGATCAATGTGTTTCATGGGCTTTGTCTACAAAAGATGTTTATAACAATTACTCAATGAAATCTTAGGGATCAAGAAATACTTCTTATCATTAATTAAAATATAATGTTTGATTACATGAAATAACCAAATATCAATGCCTTATAAGATACAACAATTGGCTTGCAGGGCTTACATTAACAATCTCTCACTAGCACAAAAGCCAATCGCCCATATGTCAAAGTACTACACCTTCCATATGATGATCATGTTTATGCTAGGACAGAACTTTAGTGAAAAGATCAACTAAGTTCTCTTTGGTGGGTATTCATCCTATTCTAACGTCACGTCTCTTAATAATATCTGTAATGATGTGTGTTAGACCTTTTGTGGTGAATGAAATTAAGAGGGGTAAATTTATTTCTCAAAAAGTTTTCATAAATTAAAACTTTAATAAAATTAAGAAATCTAAACAACAATCTTTAGAGCAAGTTAGTGAATAATAAAAAAGACAATTAAGGAGATAAGGAAAGAAAAGCAAACTCAGGAATTTAGAGAGGTTCGGCCTTACTTACCTATGTCCTTTACTGCAGCCTCACTTGCCTCAGATTTCCCAAATTCACTAAATTGAAGTATCTGACTTTCAAGGATAAGGTATGAGCTTTACACTCTCTATCTTGCTAGGCTAAGATGGAATCTCCATGCCTTATCTTTTATGACTAAGATATAACATTTCTCTACTTTTTAAAGTTCAAGTAGAAAACCTCCCCTCTTTGTAAGGATTTTGCAATGTGAACAAATAAAACCTTGAAAGGCTAGGTGTTTACAAGAATTTAGGCTCAATGAAGATAATTCTAAAGATACAATACAAAGAATATAAGAATTGATAGGAAGAATTAATCCTATACACAATGAACTACTTAAAACTATGAAAGAGATGAAAAGTATAACTCTAAGCTTAATCTCTTGGTTTTTCATTCTATTAGAGGTGTTGTAGATGACTGTAAATGCTTAGAGCCATTACAGAAGAGCCATTCGAGACTTCATTTGAGTGATATTTGTTCTTTCCTCTGAGTTGGATCCATACATAAGATGGTGTGTCAATACATTGCTATGCAGACCCTCAAAATATGACTATTGGAGCATATTATATCAATACAAGCAAGTTGTGTATCATTATTCACCATGTTGTATCAATACGAATGCCTTTGTATCGATAAAATTAAAGTTTTTATGAAAAACTGAGTTATTACCAAGCATTATATTGATACATACACAGTGTATCGATACATTCATATGGAAATCAATTTTAAGATATCTTTCATGACTTTAAAAGAAGTAAAACTTATCTAAAAAATGTTTTATATAAATGTATGTCTTAAGAATACATTTTTGAGTGCTTGAAGGAGTTAAAACATATTCTAGTATATTTCAAGATGTTTACAAAATATTTCATGGAAAAATACTACCTTGGAAATATTTAATTCAAGCTAATTAAGACTAAGTTTTAGTTATATCAAAATTGAGATTAATTCAAAGTTAATATAGCTAACAATCTCCCATTTTTCGATATGATAAAAATTAAGGTGAATTTATATCAAAACCAAGACTAATTCAAAGTGCTTAATGGTATTTTGAAATAACTGATATCAAATGTTAATAAATGAAAAACTTTAAGCATATATGGTACCAATGTTATAATACAAAAAAATATTTTCATTAATGCACAAAAATTATGATGCATGGAAAAGTTTGTATTTTTTAGCATCATGAGGCAATATGAGCACTTAATCATGTAATTCATGCATTTGATTTGTGAAACACTCATCAATGAATCAAATATGATGTTTAAGCATCTGATGAGCTATGAAATGATGTTTATCAAGGTTTAGAAATCATAAAAATGAAGCATTTCAAGTGGAAACCCATTAAAGAGATCAATTTTGCATTTAAGAACCAAAAAAGCATTTAAATTTGCCAAAATTCACTACTTGTATCGATATAAGGGGCTTTTGTATCGATACACATAGTGATGTATTGATACAAAGTTCATTAAATTGATCCAATCTAGATTTTTTTTGGGTTTTCTTGGGTTTATGTTCATTGTATCGATACAGGGATCTAAGTATCAATACATGCCTTAAGTTTTCCCAAAAATGCTTAGAAAAATATCCAATTTGGCTTTCCAAAACCCATGATTTGATATTGTAATGCAAATTTTTTATTTTAAACATTTAAAGCTCACATGAATAATCAAAACTTTGGGTTGAAATAGCTTTTGAAATCAGGTTTGAATGAATTATCATATTTAGTCACATACATAAGGCAGTATGCAACTAACGATCTTGAAATAAGAAATTGTCATTCAAACTATGTATGCACAAGTTTATAAACATGTTCAATATATTTCAAACTTGTTTAAGCCATAAAATAGGAGCAAACAACATGATCAAACATCTTAAGCCTCACATAGGTGAAATTAAATATAAAGCATAAAAAAAATCTTAAGAACCTGCTAGGAGCATGTTTTATGCCATAAAATCATATATGCAAGCTTTATATGCTCCCCCTAAGGATATGCATATAATTCACTCATCAAATAAAGCTTGCTTAGTACTCAAGAACATGAAAACATTAAAGTTAACATTTTATAAAATCATGCTTGATTTTTTGCTTACATCATCATTTCATAAATCAATTAAACATGTCATTATTGAGCATAAAACATCAAATGCATGCACATTTAAGCTTATAGTCACTCAGGATGTAAAACATGAATTTTATTAAACCTATTTTGCATTAAAAACAAAATTTTTAAAAATTTTTCAATAAAGCTTCAACAATAAAAACATGCATAGGCAACCAATACACATATCAAAACTTCAAAGCTTAGAGGTTACCCATCACACTTTCTTATGTGTCTAAAGCATCCAGTGGTGTTGCTTTGCTCCTCATTGCTTTAACACACCTATAAGATCCTTTCACTTGGTTTTTGGCACCAAATTGCTTTGGGTCCTTAGAGGTTAGTCTCAAAGCCTGCCTTATTTTAAATTGTATCTTTTTTTTAATAGGTCAAGTATGTGCACTATGACCATGATAATTACAATGTAAGCACTTGTTCATATTTAAGGATTTTTCTAAAAATTTTTTCTTTCAAATTCCAAGCTCTCAATCTTTTTTCTTTAAATCAGAATTGACTTTTTATCAATTCTTAACTTGGAATCATTAAAATCATTTTTTAAATCCTTGTTTTTATTTTTGAACTCTATTTTTGATTTTAATAACAAATCTTTTTTAATTTTTAATTTTGAAATTATTTTATTGCATTTAGAGTTCATTTCCTTAAACTCAACTACAAGATCATTAAATGCATCCTGCAACTCATCAGATATATAAGAATTTAAATTTGAAGAGTTGGAGGTTACCTTGGGCTCATTAAGAACCATGAAGCAAAGGTTGTCAATTTGGTCTTCTTGGAGTCCTCATCATCAGAAGAGTCACTATCATTCTAAGTTGCTACAAGTGCTTTCTTTTTAATTTTCAATAATGGGAAATCATATTTGACATGGACGAATTCATTACAATTGTAGCACACCACCTTGTTAACCCTTTTTGTTTTCATGAATTTCCCTTATTCATTTTCATGAATTTCTTGGCAAGGATGATTATCTCAACATCTTCATCATCTTCCACTTCCTTACTCATGGAAGCTTTCAATGTAACTCCAACTTTTCTTGGTTGCTCCTTTCCATGATTTATTTTCATTTCATATGTGAGGAATGATCCAATGAGCTCATCTAAAGCAAGGAGCTTAAGGTACTTTGACTCTTCAATTGCAATCATTTTAGCTTTTCATGACTTAGGAGGCTATTAACATTTTCTTGACTATCTCCTTGTTGAGATACGCCTTCCCAAAACCCTTCAAGCCATTTCCAATATCCATGAATCAATTGGACAACTCCTTGATGCTCTCCTCTAATTTCATCTTGAACATCTCATAATCAAAGGTGAGCATATTAGTCCCTTCATGTGTGATAGCCAACTTATCCTATATCTCTTAGCATTATCATGCAAAGACACCCTATTGTACTTATTGAGGCTTAATGCACAAAAAAATATGTGCATGGCCTTGGCATTGAGTTAAGCCATCTTAGTGTCTTTCTCATCCAATTTCCATTCTTCTTTGGGAACTTCAAGATCATCTATCATCTTTGTTGGATAAGTGAGCCTTTCACAATTATCTTCCAAGCTTGATAATCATTTGCTTGGATAAATAGCCTTATCCTTGTCTTCCAATACACATAGTCTTCATTGTTGAAAAGAAGAGGCCTCACAATTGAATGTCCATTTTGGCCCATAACAAAATATCACCACTAGCCATTTTGTTGGTATTTTAGGGATCTTTCCGTAAGGATGATAAGCCTATATGAATGAGACACAAGCTTTGATACCAATTGTTGACCCTTTAGTGGTGAATGAAATCAAAAGGGGGTGAATTAATTTCTCAAAAACTTTTAGCAAATTAAAACTTTGATGAAATTAAGAAATCTAAACAATGATCTTTGGAATGTATGTTAGTGAATAATAAAAAAGCAATAAAGAAGTAGGGAAAGAGAATCAAACTCAAGTATTTAGAGAGGTTCAGCCTTAATTGCCTATGTCCTTTACCTTGGCCTCACTTACCTCAGATTTTTGCAAATCACTAACTTAATTTTCTACCTTTCAAGGATAAAGTATAACCTTTACACATCCTATCTTTTTAGGCTAAGATAGAACCTCTGCCCCTTATCTTTTACGGCTACAATATAACCTTCCTCTTCAAAGGCTAACTAGAAACATCTTTTTTTTACAAGGATTTTTTGGTGTAAGCAAATAAAACCTCTAAAAAAAGAATTTAGGCTCGAGAAAGATAATTTTAAAGATAGAATATAAAGAATAAAAGAATTGATAGGAAGAATTAATCCTATACACAATGAACTACTTAGAAATATGAAAGAGATGAAAAATATAACTTTAAGCTTAATCTCTAGGTTCTTCATTCTATTGGAGGTGTTAGAGAGGCTTATTTATAGCCTTAATTATGATTATAGCCAATAGGGATGATTGGTGAAGATTTGGAGCCAATGGAGACTTTATTTAAGTGATTTTCGTTCCTTCTCGCAGAGTTTTATCGATATATAAGTTGGTGTATCAAAACCTTGCTATGCAAGCTATCAAAATATGACCGTTGGAGCTTACTGTATCGATACAAGTAACGTGCATATCGATTATGATCATGTTGTATCAATACAAATGGCTTTGTATCAATACACTAGGTTTTATGAAAAACTAAGCTATTACCAAGCATTACATCGATACATACACATAGTGTATAACATATTTATATGAAAATAAATTTTAAAAGATTTTTCATGACTTTAAAACATGTGAAACTTATCTAAAAAATGTTTTATATAAATATATGTATTAAAAACACATTTTTGAGTGCTTAAAGGAGTTAAAACATGTTAACCTTGATTTCAGTTTTGATATAACAAACAACTTAAGTTAAATTAATACTTAACTTGGTCTTTGTGTTTAAATTGAAAAGCATCTTGAAAAATAGTATGTTTGTAATTTGTCAAAAATTATATGCTCTAAAAAGCATATTTATACTTAAAATAATTCTTGAGATTTGTTGAGTCAACAAAAATCATTTCACAAACGTTTTTGAAGGTTGGTATCGATACAAAGAACAAATGTATCAATACTATACATAAAACCGTCGAATGTATTGATACAAGTATGAAGGTATCGATACAAGGCTTGGCAGTAGCTAAGGTTTGCATGAAACCCTCAAATGTATCGATACAGGCTGCTTAGTATCAATACTCATCCCATATGTATCGATTCAAGGCTTGGCAATACCAAGGTTTGGCTGAAACCCTCATATGTATAGATACAATGGTATCTGTATCGATACAGTTTGCTTAGTATCGATACTCAGATCCCTGTATCGATACAACAAGCTATAATGATCACTTTTTTATTTTTGTATGGATACTATTAGTATTGTATTGATACCATATCATGGGATTGAACAGAAACAAGCATTTATGAAGGCTACAATGGCTCTTCAACCACCACATTAAATGCCCAATGTTTATGAATCAATTTTCAGCTATAAATGGAGGTTCTAAACAGTTGAAGAAGTAGAGATACAGATTTCATTGAATCATTGAACAACAAAAGCTCAAAATCATCAAATCCTTTATTTCCATTTGTATCAAATTCATATTCTTCAAGTCTATTTGTATCTCATTCATCTTGTACTTAAATTCCAGCAAACATCTACCTACTAGAGGTTCAATTTGTTTGAAAAATACTTTTTTCATATCACAAAAGGGGTTATGTGAAAGTGAGTTAAAATATTTGAAAGTTTAGGGTATAATTCTCAAAGTAATTGAAAGGTTCTATCTAAGCCTTAAAAGATAGTTATGTAAGGTTATACCTTAGCTTTAAAAGTAACAATTTCCTTAGTGAATTGTCGGAATTACCTTCGTAAGAAAGTACCAGGAAAAGAGGATGTAGTGCCAAATTAAAGGACCGAACTTTTATACATCTATTGTTGGTTTTTCTCTTCCTTATCTTATCTTTAATCTTCAATTTACTTTAAATTTATCAAGTTTTTATAGAACCAATTCACCCACTCTTGATTCAATCCCTCTTTTGAAGCTAACAATTGGTATCAGAGCTTTAGTCTCCATTATAGGTTTCACAGCCTTGAGAAAAGATCCTTGATAGCTCAAAAATGGAGATTGCAAACATTGTAATCAAAGCCTCAAGAAGCCTACAAGAGTTGAAAAGCCAAGATGAAGTTTGTCTCATGGCATTTGAGGCAAATACAAATGCTATAGGATCCATTTGCATTCCATCATAAGACCTCCATTCTTCAATGGTGACAACTACTCATATTGGAAGACAAGGATGAGACTCATTATCCAAGCAAATGACTATGAAGTATGGAAAATCATCATCAATGGACCACTCATTCCAAAAAAAAGAGTTGAAGATTGCATTATGCCAAAGGAGGAAGAAGAATGGGATGAACAAGACACCAAAATGGCACAATTAAATGCCAAGGCCATGCACACATTATTTTGTGCTCTTGGTCTAAGTGAGTACAATAGAGTCTCACTATGTGACAATGCAAAGCAAGTGTAGGACAAGTTAGCAACCACACATGAAGGAACAAATCAAGTCAAAGAATCCAAAATAAGCATGCTCACACTTGACTATGAATTGTTCAAGATGAAGATGGATGAAACCATCAAAGAAATGTCGATAGGTTTACGGACATCATCAACGGGTTGACGGCACTCAGAAAGACCTATATAAATAAAGAGATGGTAAAAAAGCTACTCAATAGTCTTCCCAAGTCTTGGGAAGCAAAAGTGATAGCAATTGAAGAATCCAAAGATCCCAACACACTCTCTTTAGATGAACTCATAGGTTCTCTTATAACCTATGAAATGAAGATCAAGCATAGACAAAAACCATCAAAGAAGGCAAGTGTTACCTTTAAATCAACCACACCTTATGATGATCATAAAGAAGTCGAGAAAGATGAAGAAATGGCCATGTTCGTGAAAAAATTTAACAAATTCATAAGAATGAACAAAGCAAGAAGACCTCCTAGAAATGAAACGATGAAGAAAGACATAAGCAAGAAAGAGAAAGAATAAATTATTTCTTATGAGTGCAAGAAACTGAGACATATCAAATTTGAATGTCCAATGTGGAAGAAATCAAACCCGAAGAAGCAAAAAAAAGAAGGCTATGGTGGCTACATGGAGTAATAGTGACACTTCCGATAATGATGATGAAGACGTTGCCAACCTATGTCTCATGGCTCATGATGAGCCTAAGGTATCTTCTAATGCTAATACTTACTCATTTGATGAATTACA
>JBBYHK010326504.1:0-25712 GCA_038382065.1 Adansonia grandidieri | reverse complement strand
TAGGATAAATGATATTGATGCTTTGGTTTCATAATAAAAACTTCTCTCCCCACCATTTTTAGAATCAAATCCCATTTCCCGATTAGGATAAACATGGATTCACGTAATAATCTTCTTTTCTTTAATGATTGGGCACCATAAACACATATTGATGCTTTGATTTCATAAGAAAGACTTCATTTCCTACCATTTTTTACAATCAAAATTCATCTGTCAATTGAGATAAACATGGATTCATGTAATAGTCCCCTTCATTTCATGATTGGGCACCATTAACATATTCTCCTCAGTGGGATAAATGATATTGATGCTTTGGTTTATAAGAAAAACTTCACTTTCTACCATTTTTAGAATTAAGTTTCATCCGTTGATTTGGACAAGCACCGATTCACATAGTAATCTCTTTTCTTTTCTTTGTTTGGCACCATAAGCTGGTTCTACTTATTAGGATAAATGACATTGATACTTTGGTTTCATACAAAAAGCTTCACTTTCCACCATTTTATAGAATTAAAGGTCGTATGTCAGTTTTAACAAAAACGGATTCACGTAACAATCTCCTTTCTTTTCATGATTGGGCACCATAAACACAATCTCCTCATTAGGATAAATAATATTGACACTTTGGTTTCATAAGAAAAACTTCTCTTCTGACCATTTTTCGAATCAAAGTTCATCTATCAATTGGGATAAACATGGATTCACATAATAATCTCCTTTGTTTTTATGATTAGGAACCATAAACTCATTCTCCTCATTGGGATAAATGACATTGATGCTTTGGTTTCATAAGAAAAGCTTTTCTTTCAACCATTTTTCAGAATCAAATTCTGTCTGTAAATTAGGATAAACACGAATTCACGTAATAACCTCCTTTCTTTTAATGATTAGGCACAATAAACTCATTCTCCTTATTTAGATAAAAGATATTGTTGCTTCGATTTCATAAGAAAGACTTCACATCCTACCATTTTTTACAATCAAAATTCAACTATTAATTGAGATAAACACGAATTCACGTAATAATCTCTTTTTTTTCTTGATTGGGCACCATAAACGCATTCTCCTCATTTGGATAAATGATATTAATGCTTTCGTTTCATAAGAAAAACTTCACTTTCTACCATTTTTAGAATTAAAGTTCATCCATCGATTTAGATAAACGTAGATTCACATAGTAATCTCTTTTCTTTTCATGATTTGGCAACATAAGCTCATTCTACTCATTAGGGTAAATGACATTGATGCTTTGGTTTCATACAAAAAGCTTCACTTTCCACTATTTTATAGAATTAATGTTCGTATGTCAATTTTGACAAACAAGGATTCACATAACAATCTCCTTTCTTTTCATAATTGGGCACCATAAATGCAATCTTCTCATTAGGATAAATGATACTAACGCTTTGGTTTCATAAGAAAAACTACTCTTCCCACCATTTTTAGAATCAAATTTCTTCTATCAATTGGGATGAACACAGATTCACTTAAAATCTCCTCTGTTTTCATGATTAGGAACCATTAGCTCATCCTCCTCATTGGGATAAATGACATTGATGCTTTCGTTTCATAAGAAAAGCTTCTCTTTCAACCATTTTTTAGAATCAAAGTTTGTGTGTTAATTAAGACAAACATGGATTCACATTCTTCTCATTGGGATAAATGAATTGATACTTTGGTTTCATAAGAAAAACTTCACTTCCCACCAATTTCTAGAATCAAATTTTGTCTGTCAAATGGGATAAACACGGATTAATGTAACAACCTCCTTTCTTTTAATGATTGGGCACCATAAACACATTCTCTTTATTGGGATAAATGATATTTATGCTTGGGTTCATAAGAAAAACTTTACTTCCCACCATTTTTTGGAATCAAATTTCATCTATCGATTAGGATAAACACAGATTCATGTAATAATCTCCTTTTCTTTCATGATTGGGCACCATAAACACATTCTCCTTATTGCGATAAATGATATTGATACTTCGATTTCATAAGAAAGACTTCACTTCGTACCATTTTTTACAATCAAAATTCGTTTGTTAATTGAGATAAACATGGATTCACGTAATAGTCTTCTTTCTTTTCATGATTGGGCACCATAAACACATTTTCCTTATTGGGATAAATGATATCGATGCTTTGGTTCATAAGAAAAACTTTACTTTCTACCATTTTTAGAATTAAACTTCGTCTGTTGATTTGGACAAGCATAGATTCACATAGTAATCTTATTTTTTTCATTATTTGGCACCATAAGCTCGTTCTACTTATTGAGATAAATGAAATTGATGCTTTGGTTTCATATAAAAAACTTCACTTTCCATAATTTTATAGAGTTAATGTTCTCATGTCAGTTTTGACAAACACGGATTCATGCAACAATCTCCTTTTTTTTCATGATTGGGCACCATAAACGCAATCTCCTCATTAGGATAAATGATATTGACGCTTTGGGAAGAATAGCATTGATGCTTTGGCTTCATAAGAAAAACTTCACTTCTAACCCTTTTTTAAAATCAAATTTCATCTGTCAATTGGGATAAATATGGATTTACATAATAATCTCCTTTCTTTCATGATTGGGCACCATTAACACATTCTCTTCATTGGGATAAATGATATTGATGCTTCGGTTTCATAAGAAAGTCTTCACTTCCTAGCGTCTTTTACAATCAAAGTTCCTCTATCAATTGGGATAAACATGGACTCACATAATAGTCTCCTTTTTCTTTATGCTTGGGCACCATAAACACATTCTCCTCATTGGGATAAATGATATTGATGCTTTGGTTTCATCAAAAAAATTCGCTTTCTACCATTTTTAGAATTAAAGTTCATCCGTCGATTTGGACAAACACAGATTCACATAATAATTGCCTCTCTTTTCATTATTTGGCACCATATGCTCATTCACTCATTAGGATAAATCACACTAATGCTTTGGTTTCATAAAAAAAGCTTCTCTTCCCACCAATTTTAGAATCAAATTTTAGCTGTCAGTTGGGATAAACATTGATTCACATAATAATCTCTTTTTTTTTCATTACTGGGCACCATAAACACTTTCTCCTCATTGGAATAAATGATATTGATGCTTCAGTTTCATAAGAAAAACATCACTTATAACCAGTTTTTACAATCAAAGTTCGTCTGTCAATTAGGATTAACACAGATTCACATAATAATCTCCTTTCTTTTCATGATTGGGCACTATAAACATATTCTCCTTGTTAGGGTAAGTGATATCGATGCTTCGGTTTCATAACAAAAACTTTACTTCCTAGCATTTTTTACAATCAAAATTCTTCTGTCAATGGGGATAAACATGGATTCACGTAATAATCTCCCTTATTTTCATGGTTGGGCACCATAAACACATTCTCTTCTTTGGGATAAATGATATTGATGCTTAGGTTTCATAGGAAAAGCTTCACTTTCTACCAATCTTAGAATTAAAGTTCATCCATCGATTTAGACAAACACATATTCACATAATAATTTCCTTTCTTTTCATTATTTGGCACCATAAGCTCGTTCTACTCATTCGGATAAATGACATTGATGCTTTGGTTTCATAAAATAAACTTCACTTTCCACCATTTTTAGAATTAAAATTCATCTATCAATTGTAGCAAACACAGATTTGCATTATAATCTCCTTTCTATTTATGATTGGGTGCCATAAACTCATTCTCATTAGGATAAATGAATTGATGCTTTGGTTTCATAAGGAAAACTTTACTTCCCACCTTTTTAGAATTAAATTTCATATGTCAATTGGGATAAATATAGATTCATGTAATAATCTCTTTTCTTTTCATGATTGGGCACCATAAACACATTCTCCTCATTGGGATAAATGATATTGATGCTTTGGTTTCATAAGAAAGACATTACTTCCTACCATTTTTTTCCAATCAAAGTTCATCTGTCAATTGGGATAAAAATAAATTCATATAATAATCTACTTTCTTTTTATTATTAGGCATAATAAATACAATCTCTTGATTGGGATAAGTGATATTAATGATTTGGGTTCATAAGAAAAACTTCACTTTCTACTGTTTTTTGAATTAAAGTTCGTCTTTTGATTTAGACAAACATAGATTCACATAATAATCTCCTTTCTTTTCATTATTTGGTGAAACCTCCCTTTCTACCATTTTTGGAATTAGAGTTTATCCTTCGATTTGGACAAATACAGATTCACATAATAATCTCCTTTCTTTTCATTATTCGGCACTGTAAGCTCATTCTAATCTTTGGGATAAATGACATTGATGCTTTGGTTTCATACAAAAAGCTTCACTTTTCACCATTCCATAGAATTACAGTTTGTATGCCAATTTGGACAAACATGGATTCACATCGTAATCTCTTTTCTTTTCATAATTAGGCACCATAAACGTAATATCCTTATTGGGATAAATGAAATTAATGCTTTGGTTTTATAAGAAATGCTTTTATTCCTACCATTTTTAGTATTAAATTTCATCTATCAGTTGGGATAATCATGGATACACATAATAATCTCCTTTCTTCTTATGATTGGGCACCATAAACACTTTCTCCTCATTGGGATAAATGATATTGATGCTTCGGTTTCATAAGAAAAAATCACTTGCTACCACTTTTTACAATCAAAGTTCTTCTGTCAATTGGGATAAACACGGATTCACGTAATAATTTCCTTTCTTTTCTTGATTGGGCACCATAAACACATTCTAATTATTGGGATAAATGATATTGATGTTTCGGTTTTGTAACAAAAAATTCACTTCCTAGCATTTTTACAATCAAAGTTCATCTGTCAATTGGGATAAACATGGATTCACATAATAATCTCCTTTTTTTCATGATTGGATACCATAAACACTTTCTCCTCATTGGGATAAATGCTATTGGTGTTTTGGTTTCATAGGTAAAACTTTACTTTCTACCATTTTAAGAATTAATGTTCACCAGTAGAATTAGACAAACACAGAGTCACATAATAATCTCCTTTCTTTTCATTATTTGACCCTATAAGCTTGTTCTACTCATTTGGATAAATGACATTGATTCTTTGGTTTCATAAAAAAGCTTTACTTTCCACCATTTTTAGAATTAAAGTTTGTCTATTAATATGGGCAAACACAGATTTAGATAATAATCTCATTTCTCTTCATTATTTGGCACCATAAGCTCATTCTACTCATTGGAATAAATGAGATTGATGCTTTGGTTTCATACAAAAAGCTTTATTGCAATGTGCCCCAAGGTGGATCCTCGCAGATCTATGGGTGCATATGACTTAAAATATTTTTTTGACTTGGAAATGTCTTCTTCACTGAGACTTTTCCTTCGCGACATGATGAGAATGAGAAAGTATGGTTTCTCAACTTTTGATATAGTGAAGGAGACCATAAGTAGAATCGCTCATGTTATTGGTCTCGGTTGACCATCACAAAATGGCCAACGCTTGGAGTCACCATAATCATTTTGGGCTAGGCATGATCGGATGCCTATTGAAACCTATGTCTTAAGTTACAAAACTCGAAACATCGATCTTGTGGTCTACGTAGTACAAAGATTTGCCATCACCTTACTAGTTATGTTTTATCCCGATTTCGATTCTTTTGATCTTAACTCATCATTATTTTGATATAACCCCCTTTTAATGCATGAATTTTATGAAAACACAAATCCAAGTTTGATGAAAAGATTTAATATCATACATACCCTGGAGAGATGAGGAATATAAAGATTTTCAATAAAAATAACCTCTGGATTTTACTTTGAAAAATGGAATATTCCACTTTGGGCACTAGAGAGATACCCATGCGGAATATTACCTTTAATTTTATTTAAAATGTTTTGAGAACATGCATGCAAACAATCATCACAAAGAAATCATGTCAGTACAGCAATGAATAAAGTAACATAATATGGACCATTCAATATAATGATAAAGAGAAGGGATAGACTATTGGAATTTATCTCACAATTGGCATCGATTATCTAGGAATAACCGAATTGACAATTTTTTAGACATATCTGGGTTTCTTGATTGAATGAGGTTTTCTTGACACATTCATGGAAGCCCGGGAAGAAGAAAAAATTAATTATAGTTGAAAGACAGGTTTAGAGTAGTCCCTTAGAAAGATAGGGTTAGAGTATCCTCGTGGATGACAAATAATTTTGACAAAGCAAGATTTCTAAATCTTGACAATTTTGAAAAGCAGGGTTAGAGCATCCCCTCGAAAGATCAGGTTGGAGTATCCCTATGGATGACAAATAATTTTGACAAAGAAAGATATTTAAATCTTAACAATTTTGAAAAGTGAGGTTAGAGTATCCCCTCGAAAGATCGAGGTTAGAGTATCCTCATGGATGACATGTCTGACACTCTTTAAAGAAGTCGAGTTAGAAGAATTAAGTTGACAAAACTTTGTGATTTAGAAAACGAGTGAGCATTTTGATGACTTTTGGCAAAAGAAGTTATTGTGAATAGAGATGGTAAAGATGTAAAATATATTCGTGCCTTGATACGAGCTTGTGGGAGGTCAAAGTATGTTCTCGAGTTTGATCAAGGTGATATGGAGACATTCAAATGTCTCAAGATGAAATGCAGGAAAACAACTTAATTTTGACCATGACCGAGAATAGGGGACAGCATCGCGTGATCCTTCTTTTCGAATTTATTCTAGATTGGTTTAAAGGCTTCAAAGGATGGACAGATACCGGTAGAAAGGTAACTTGACGAGGGTCAATCTAAAAATATTCCTAATATCCCAAAAAAACACTTTCCAAGGAAATAAATTTTCAAATTTGGGTCAATTACGCTACTAACAGAGCTTGCAAGGAAAAGGGTGTGTCAAAATTCAAAAAATCATTTTGGACTCGATTGCTATCAAAAAATTACAAATAATACCTTTCTAGAAAGGGAATTTCATGAACGTTTTAGGATAAATGTTGGATGGATTTGGAAAAATCATTTACTAGGCCTAAAAGGCCAACCAAAATGCATTTTGTTAACTCTAGGGATTCCAAACAATCTAGGTTTGAAAAATCATAACTCTTTCATCCGGATTAATCCGGGGGTGAACAAGACTTCATTTTAAAGATATTTTTACACATTTTTAGAGAAAAATATTATAACATTCATGAAAAATAGTTTGGGATTTTGAAGTGATTTTTTAATTTGTAACAGTGATGCTACTAACAAGGGACAAAGCAAAGTAAAGGATATTTCTTATTTTCTCTATGTTTACGGGTCTGAACTTGAGTCATATACGTTCGAACATCCATGACTGAAGGGAAAGAGTGGCATGAGTGCCGCGAACTTATTTGCATAGCCCTAGAGTAACTTGGGATGATGAAATAACCCATTGATCATACTACTCAAGGTTTTGACTCAAAAACAAGGAACAAACATTTAGGGAACAAGTATAAGGCCATTTTCATTGGAAAATCAGGAGTTTTGAGCTGTTTAATCAAGATTACAGATCTGGAAAACTTCATCTTCCCTAAGATTTTTTTAGTTAACTTTTAAGGAAAATGCTAAGATCATGCTAGTCCTCATTAGTTGAGGTTAGCATGCTTGGCTTGGGGAGGTTTTGAAAATTAGTTTTTTTGGCAATCATCAAACATGCATTTAGATGAGGAGAAGACAATGAACATACAAAGCAATTGCACATAACATGAATGGGGATGCTAAATGTACCAATGGTCTTGGCAAAGAAAGTGTTATGCACATATCTCATGAAGTGAAACATGCCAAAAATGATAATGATTCATGACAAAAGGCAAGTTAATGTATAAACACTCTTGAAACATGCTAGGGTAAGGATTTTTGCATGGATTGAACATAACATGTTGCATGGATATGGCATAAAGTGCATGAGCAAGAGCTATCAAAATAATGAGGATGAAATGAAGCACTTTTCACATTAAAGGGGCATTAAGGCATCCAAATCTAAACTACCACAACCAAAAGCCACAATAATCCATGAGAATCCTAATAGGGTGATGGAAACATGGAGAGCTCACTAAAATGATGAAGATGCTAAAAAACATAAAATGAAAGTGATAAAGTAACAAGTTATACCACCAAAACTTCAATTTTTGGCCAAATAGTTGGAGTAGCAGACATGGCTTAAATTTCCCTCTTTTCCTTGTTGTTAATAAGCAAGAAAAAGAGAGAAACAATGAGGTTTTTGTTCAGGTATGGATGAGGGTGATTTTCAAAATGTGTAGTGGTTGAGAGTGAGTGTTTTGGGGTTGTTTTTGGGTGCTGAGTGAAGAGCTATTTTGGTTTTCTTGATGTGTGAATGTGTTTTGGAAGTTGAAAATGAGCTAGAATCTCAAGATCCCTCAGCTGAGATATAAGTGGTTTATTTATACTAGCATTTTGGAGCTAAATAGGAGGTGTTTTTGGTTATTTCTCAAAGGGAATAAAGTGATGTCAGCTTCATGGCTATAGAGTGGCTGCAGGGAGCAACTTGCTCCCAATATGATGGACTTAGGGTGGCTAGTTTAAATGCTAAAATGATTTTCTAGCAAATAGGGCAGCTGATGGTGATCTTGGTCAATAAACTAGGGAGGAGTAGGGTGATCATGTGACATTGACCTTTTTAATCTAATTTAGACTTAAAAAATGTTTTGATTAATTCAAAAGTCCAAATTCATAATCTGATATGGGTTTTGATCTTTTCTAATGCAAAGAAACGAGTTACAATTTAGTTTTGGATCAACGGTGGACGAGTCAAAAATGCCCGGACCATGGAAAATGGCCTATATGTATCGATCATTGTCCCTTCTCACGTCCATGCCCCAGGCTGCTAAAAAAATTAACCCGAACAAAATAAGGTGTCTAAAAGCTTCACTTTCCACCATTTTATACAATTAAAGTTTGTATAATAATTTGGACAAACACGGATCCACACAGTAATTTTTTTCTTATCATGATTAGGCACCATAAACATAATCTCCTCATTGGGATAAATGATATTGATGCTTTGGTTTCATAAGAAAAACTACACTTCCTAGCATTCTTTACAATCAAAGTTTGTCTGTCAATTGGGATAAACAAGGATTCAAGTAATAATCTTCTTTCTTTTCATGATATGGCACCATAAACACATTCTCCTCATTGGGATAAAAGATATTGGTGCTTTGGTTTCATAGGCAAAACTTCACTTTCTACTATTTTTAGAATTAAAGTTCGTCCGTCAAATTGGACAAATACAGATTCACACAATAATCTCCTTTCTTTTCATTATTTGGCATCATAAGCTCATTCTAATCATTGGGATAATTGACATTGATGCTTTGGTTTCATATAAAAGCTTCACTTTCCACCATTTTATAGAATTAAAGTTCATATGTCAATTTTGACAAACACGGATTCATGTAATAATTTTCTTTCTTTCATGATTAGGCACTGTAAACACAATCTCCTCATTAGGATAAATGATATTGATGCTTTGGTTTCAAAAGAAAAGCTTCTCTTTCCACCATTTTTAGAAGCTAAGTCCATTTATCAATTGGAATAAACATGGATTCACGTAATAATCTCCTTTATTTTCATGAGTAGGAGCCATAAACACATTCTCATTATGATAAATGACATTGAAGCATTCATTTCGCAAGAAAAGCTTTTATTTCAACCATTTTTTAGAATCAAAGTTTATGTGTCAATTAGGACAAACACGGATTCACATAATAATCTCCTTTCTTTTCATGTTTAGGCACCATAAGCTTCTTCTACTAATTAGGATAAATGACATTGATGCTTCATTTTCATACAAAAAGCTTCACTTTCCACCATTTTATATAATTAAAGTTCGTATGTCAATTTTGATAAACACGCATTCACCCAATAATCCCCTTTCTTTTCATGATTGGGCACCATAAACATAATCTCGTCATTGGGATAAATGATATTGATGCTTTGATTTCATAAAAAAAACTTCTCTTCCCACCATTTTTAGAATTAAATTTTGTCTGTCAATTGGGATAAACACGAATTCACATAATAATCTCCTTTCTTTTCATGATTAGGCACCATAAACACAATCTCCTTATTGGGATAAATGACATTAATGCTTTGGTTTCATAAGAAAAACTTCTCTTCCCATAATTTTTAGTATCAAATTTCATCTGTAATGGGATAAACACGGATTCATGCAATAATCTTCTTTTTTTTCATGATTGGGCACCATAACACAATTTACTCATTGGGATAAATTATATTGATGCTTTGGTTTCCTAAGAAAAACTTCACTTCCTAGCATTTTTTTTACAATCAAAGTTCATCTGTCAATTAGGATAAACATGGATTCACGTAATAATCTCCTTTCTTTTCATGATTGGGCACCATAAACACAATCTTCTCATTAGGATAAATGATATTGATGCTTTGGTCTCATAAGAAAAACTTTACTTCCCACCATTTTTAGAATTAAAGTTCATCAATCAATTGGGATAAACACGGATTCACGTAATAATCTCCTTTTTTTTTTCATGATTAGGATTCGTAAACTGATTCTCCTCATTAGGATAAATGACATTGATGCTTTGGTTTCATAAGAAAAGCTTTTTGTTTAAACATTTTTTTAGAATCAAAATTTATGTGTCAATTAGGACAAACATGGATTCACCTAAAAGTCTCATTTCTTTTCAAGTTTGGCCACCATAAGCACCTTCTACTCATCGGGATAAATGACATTAATGCATTGTTTTCATACAAAAAGCTTCACTTGCCACCATTTTATAGAATTAAAGTTCGTATGTCAATTTAGTCAAACATGCATTCACACAATAATCTCTTTTCTTTCATGATTGGGCACCATAAACACAATCTCCTAACTAGGATAAATGATATTGATGCTTTAGTTTCATAAGAAAAACTTCTCTTCCCATCATTTTTAGAATCAAAGTTCATTTATCAATTAGGATAAACACAGATTCATGTAATAATCTCCTTTCTTTTCATGATTAGGAACCATAAACTCATTCTCCTCATTAGGATAAATGACATTGATGCTTTGGTTTTGTAAGGAATAGTCTCCTTTCTTTTCATTATTGGGCACCATAAACACATTCTCCTCCTTAAGATAAATGATAGTAATCCTTCGGTTTCATAAGACAAAAATCACTTACTACCATTTTTTACAGTCAAAGTTCAACTGTCAATTATGATAAGCACAGATTCACATAGTAATCTCTTTTTTTTTCATGATTGGGTACCATAAACACATTCTCCTTACTGGGATAAATGATATTGATGCTTCGGTTTCGTAACAAAAACTTCACTTCCTAGCATTTTTTTACAATCAAAGTTTGTTTGTCAACTGGGATAACCACGGATTCACATAGTAGTGTCCTTTCTTTTCATCATTGGGCACCATAGACACATTCTACTTATTGGGATAAATGATATTGGTGTTTTGGTTTCATAGGAAAAACTTTACTTTCTACCATTATTGGAATTAAAGTTTATCCGTCAATTTAGGCAAACATAGATTCACATAATAATCTTCTTTCTTTTCATTATTTGGCACCATAAGCTTATTCTACCCATTTGGATAAATGACATTGATGCCTTGGTTTCATACAAAAAGCTTCACTTTCAACCATTTTATAGAATTAAAGTTCGTGTGTCAATTTGGACAAACATGGATTCATGCAATAATCTCTCTTTTCTTTTCATGATTAGGCACCATAAACACAACCTCCTCATTAGGATAAATGATATTGGTGCTTTGGTTTCAGAAGAAAAACTTCACTGTCTACCTTTTTTAGAATTAAAGTTCATATGTCGATTAAGCCAAACACAGATTCATATAATAATCTTCTTTCTTCTCGTTGTTTGGCACCACAGGCTCATTGTGCTCATTGGGATAACTGACATTGATGCTTTGGTTTCATACAAAAAGCTTCACTTTCCACTATTTTATAGAATTAAAGTTCGTATGTCAATTTGGACAAGCATGGATTCACGTAATAATCTTCTTCTGTTTCATGATTGGGCATCATAAACACAATCTCCTCATTGGGATATATTATATTAATGCTTTTGTTTCAAAAGGAAAACGTCTCTTCCCACCATTTTTAGAATCAAATTTCATCTGTCAATTAGGATAAGCACAGATTCACGTAATAATCTCCTTTCTTTTCATGATTGGGCACCATAAACACAATCTCCTCATTAAATCATATTGACGCTTTGGTTTCATAAGAAAAACTTCACTTCCTAACATTTTTAAAAATCAAATTTCATCTGTCAATTGGGATAAGCATGGATTCACGTAATAATCTCATTTTTTTCATGATTGGCACCATAAACACATTCCCCTCATTGGGATAAATGAAATTGATACTTTGGTTTCGTACAAAATGCTTCACATTCCTTCATTTTATAGAATTAAAGTTCGTATGCCAATTAGACAAACACAGATTCACAAAGTAATCTATTTTCTTTTAATGATTGGGCACCATAAACAAAATCTCCTGATTGGGATAAATGATATTAAAGCTTTGGTTTCATAGGAAAAACTTTTCATCCTACCATTTTTAGAATCAAATTTCATCTATCAATTGGGATAAGCACGGATTCACATAATAATCTCCTTTCCTTTCATGATTGGCACCATAAACACAATCTTCTCGTTGGGATAAATGATATTAATGCCTTGGTTTCATAAGAAAAACTTAACTTCGCACCATTTTTAGAATCAGATTTCGTCTGTCAATTGGGATAAGCATGGATTCAAGTAATAATCTCTTTTCTTTTCATGATTGGGCACCATAAACACAGTTTCCTCATTGGGATAAATGATATTGATGTTTTGGTTTCATAGGAAAAACTTCACTTTCTACCATATTTAGAATTAAATTCATTCGTCGATTTGGGCAAACATAGATTTACATAATAATCTCATTCCTTTTCATTATTTTGCACCATAAACTCGTTCAACTCATTAAGGTAAATCACATTGATGTTTTGGTTTTGTACAAAAAGCTTCACTTTCCACCATTTTATAAAATTAAAGTTTGTATGTCAATTTGGACAAGCATAGATTCATATAGTAATCTCCTTTCTTTTCATGATTAGGCATAAGAAAAACATCTCTTCCCACCATTTTTAGAATCAAATTTTGCCTGTCAATTGGGATAAACATGGATCCACGTAATAATCTCCTTTCTTTTCATGATTGGGCACCATAAACATATTCTCTTTATTGGGATAAATGATATTGATGCTTTGGTTTCATAAGAAAAACTTCTCTTCCGAGCATTTTTTACAATCAATGTTCGTCTGTCAATTAGGATAAACATGGATTCATGTAATAATCTCCTTTCTTTTCATGATTGGGCACCATAAACACATTCTCCTTATTAGGATAAATGATATTGATGCTTTGGTTTCATATGAAAACTTCACTTTCTACAATTTTTAGAATTAAAGTTTGTCCGTTGATTTGGACAAACATAGATTCACATAATAATCTCCTTTTTTTTTTCATTATTTGGCACCATAAGCTCATTCTACTCATTAGGATAAATGACATTGATGCTTTGGTTACATACAAAAAGCTTTACTTTCCACTATTTTATGGAATTAATATTCGTATGTCAATTTGGACAAACACGGATTCATGCAATAATCTCCTTTCTTTTCATAATTGGGCACCATAAATATAATCTCCTCATTAGGATAAATGATATTCATGCTTTGGTCTCATAAGAAAAACTTCTCTTCCCACTATTTTTAGAATCAAAGTTCGTCGATCAATTAGGATAAACACGGATTCTCATAATAATCTCCTTTCTTTTCATGATTAAGAACTATAAACTCATTCTCCTCATTAGAATAAATGACATTGATGCTTTGGTTTCATAAGAAAAGCTTTTCTTTCTACCATTTTTTAGAATCAAAGTTTGTTTGTCAATTAGGACAAACATGGATTCACATAACAGTCTCATTTCTTTTCATGTTTCGGCACCATAAGTTCCTTCTACTCGTTGGGATAAGTGACATTGATGCTTCATTTTAATACAAAAAGTTTCACTTGCCACCATTTTGTAGAGTTAAATTCATATGTCAATTTGGACAAACAAGCATTCACACAATAATCTCCTTTCTTTTCATGATTGGGCACCATAAACACTATATCCTTATTGGGACAAATGATATTGATGCTTTGGTTTCATAAGAAAAACTTCTATTCCTATCATTTTTAGAATAAAAGTTCATCTATCACTTGGAAAAAATACAGATTCACTAATAATCTCCTTTCTTTTCATGATTAGGAACCTTAAACTCATTCTCCTTATTAGGATAAATGACATTGATGCTTTGTTTTCCTAAGAAATGTTTTTTTTAGCCATTTTTTAAAATCAAAGTTTGTGTGTCACTTAGGACAAACACAGATTCACATAATAATCTCCTTTCCTTTCATGTTTGGCTACCATAAGCTCATTCTACGCATTGGGATAAATGACATTGCTGCTTTGGTTTTATAAAAAAGCTTCACTTTCCACCATTTTTAGAATTAAAGTCGGCCTGTCAATTAGGACAAACAGGGATTTGCATAATAATCATCTTTCTATTTATGATTGCGAGCCATAAACTCATTCTCCTCATTAGGATAAATGAATTGATGCTTTGGTTTCATAAGGAAAACTTGACTTCTCACCATTTTGAGAATCAAATTTCATATATCCATTGGGACAAGCACGAATTCACATAATAATCTTCATTCTTTTCATGATTGGGCACCATAAACACATTCTCCTTATTGGGATAAATGATATTGATTCTTCAGTTTCATAAGAAAGACTTTACTTCCTAACATTTTTTACAATTAAAGTTCGTCTATCAATTAGGTAAACATGGATTCACATAATAATCTCCTTTCTTTTCATAATTAGGCACCATAAACACATTCTTCTCATTGGGATAAATGATATTGATGCTTTGGTTTCAAAAGAAAAACATCACTTTCTACCTTTTTTCGAGTTAAAGTTTATCCTTTGATTTGGACAAACACAGATTCACATAATAATCTCTTTACTTTTTCATTATTTGGCACCATAAGCTCATTCCAATCATTAAGATAAATGACATTGATGCTTTGGCTTCATAGGAAAAATTTAACTTTCTACCATTTTTAGAATGAAAGTTCGTCCTTTGGTTTGATGTAATAATCTCTTTTCTTTTCATGATTGGGCACCATAAACACATTCCCCTCATTTGGATAAATGATATTGATGCTTCAATTTCATAGGCAAAACTTTACTTTCTACCATTTTTAGGATTAAAGTTCATTCATTGATTTAGGCAAACAAAGATTTACATAATAATCTTCTTTCTCTTCATTATTTGGCACCATAAGCTCATTCTACTCATTGGGATAAATGAATTGATGCTTTGGTTTCAAACAAAAAGCTTCACTTTCCATCATTTTATAGAATTAAAGTTCATATGTTAATTTAGACAAAGACGGATTCACACAATAATCTCCTTTCTTTTCATGAGTGGGCACCATAAACACATTCTCCTCATTGGGATAAATGATATTGATGCTTTGATTTCATAGGAAAAACTTCTCTTCCCACCATTTTAGAATCAAAGTTCGTCTATCAATTAGGATAAACACAGATTCACATAATAATCTCCTTTCTTTTCATGTTTAGGAACCATAAACTCATTATTCTCATTGGGATAAATGACATTGATGCTTTGGTTTCATAAGAAAAGCTTTTCTTTCAACCATTTTTTAAAATCAAAGTTTGTGTGTTAATTAGGACAAACATGGATTCATATAATAATCTCATTTCTTTTTATGTTTGGGCACCATAAGCTCATTTTACTCAGTGGGATAAATGATGTTAATAGTTTGGTTTCATAAAATAAGCTTAACTTTCCACTATTTTTAGAATTAAAGTTCATCTGTCAATTATGTCAAGCACGGATTCACATAATAATCTCCTTGCTTTTCTTGTTTGAGCACTAAATGGTCATTCTACTCATTGGGATAAATGACATTGATGCTTTAGTTTCATTAAAAAAGATTCACTTTCCACTATTTTTAGAATTTAAGTTTGTCTATTAATTGGGACAAACATGGATTTGAATGACAATCTTCTTTCTATATATGATTGGGTACCATAAACACGTTTTCTTCACTGGGATAAATGATATTGATGCTTTGGTTTCATAAGAAAAACTTCACTTTCTACCATTTTTAGAATTAAAGTTCCTTCTTTAATTCGGACAGACGTAGATTCATATAATAATCTCCTTTCTTTTCATTATTTATCACCATAACCTCATTCTATGCATTAGGATAAATGAAATTAATGCTTTGCTTTCATTTTAAAAGCTTCACTTTACACCATTTTATAGAATTAAAGTTTGTATGTCAATTTGGATAAAGATGAATTCACACAATAATCTCCTTTCTTCTCATGATTGGGCACCATAAACACAATCTCCTCATTAGGATAAATGATATTGATGCTTTGGTTTCATAAGAAAAACTTCTCTTCCCACCATTTTTAGAATCAAAGTTCGTCTATCAATTGGGATAAACACGTATTGACGTAATAATCTCCTTTCTTTTCATGATTAGGAACCATAAACTCATTCTCCTCATTGTGATAAATGACATTAATGCTTTGGTTTCATAAGAAAAGCTTTTTTTTCAAGCATTTTTTGGAATCAATGTTTGTGTGTCATTTAGGACAAGCACGGATTTACATAATAATCTCCTTTCCTTTCATATTTGGGCACCATAAGCTCGTTCTACTCATTGGGATAAATGAAATTGATGCTTTGGTTTTATAAAAAAAGCCTCACTTTCCACAATGTTCAGAATTAAAATTTGTCTATCAGTTGGGACAAACATGGATTCACATAATAATCTCCTTTCTATTTGCGATTAGGTGCCGTAAACTTATTCTCCTCATTGGGAAAAATGAATTGATGCTTTAGTTTCATAAGAAAAACTTCACTTCGTACCATTTATTAGAATCAAATTTCATCTATCAATTGGGATAAACACGGATTCATGTAATAATCTCCTTTCCTATCATGACTGGGCACAATAAACACATTCTTCTCATTAGGATAAATAATATTGATGCTTCAGTTTCATAAGAAAAACTTCACTTCCTACCATTTTTTATAATAAATGTCCGTCTATCAATTGGGATAGACATAGATTCAGGTAATAATCTCCTTTCTTTTCATGATTGGGCACCATAAACACATTCTCCTCATTGGGATAAATGATATTGATCTTTTGATTTCATAAGAAAAACTTCACTTTCTACCGTTTTTACAATTAAATTTCATCCGTCGATTTCGACAAATACAAATTCACATAAAAATCTTCTTTCTTTTCATTATTTAGGACCATAAGCTCGTACTAATCATTAGGATAAATGAAATTGATACTTTGGTTTCATACAAAACGCTTCACTTTCCACCATTTTATAGAATTAAAGTTCGTATGTCAATTTGGACAAACATGGATTCACAAAGTAATCTCTTTTTTTTTTTCATGATTGGGCACCATAAACACAATCTCCTCATTGGGATAAATGATATAGATACTTTGGTTTCATAAGAAAAACTTTTCTTCCCACTATTTTTAGAATCAAATTTCGTTTGTCATTTGGGATAAACATTGATTAACGTAATAATCTCCTTTCTTTTCATGATTGGGCACCATAAGCACATTCTCCTCACTAGGATAAATGATATTGATGCTTTAGTTTTATAAGAAAAACATCACTTACTGCCCTTTTTTACCATCAAAGTTCATCTGTCATTTAGGATAAATATGGATTCACATAATAATCTCTTTTCTTTTCGTGATTGGGCACCATAAACACATTCTCCTTATTGGGATAAATGATATCGATGCTTCAGTTTAATAACAGAAAGTTCACTTCCTAGCATTTTTTTCCATTCAAAGTTCATTTGTCAATTGGGATAAACATGGATTCACATAATAATCTTCTTTCTTTTCATGATTAGGCACCATAAACATATTCTCCTTATTGGGATAAATGATATTGATGCTTTGGTTTCATAGGAAAAACTTTTCTGTCTACCATTTCAAGAATTAAAGTTCATTTGTCAATTTGGGCAAACACAGATTCACATAATAATCTCTTTCATTTTCATTATTTGGCACCATAAGTTCGTTCAAATCATTAGGATAAATGACATTGATGCTTTGGTTTTATACAAAAATCTTTTTCACAATGTGCCCTGGGGTGGATCCTCACAGATCTTTGGGTGCTTATGACTTTAAATATTTTTCTAACTTGGAAATGTCTTTTTGATCGAGACTTTTCCTTCATGACATGATGGGAATGAGAAAGTATGGATTCTTGACTTGTGATACAATGAAGGGGACCATAAGACGAATAGCTCATCTTATTGGTCTCGAATGATGATCACGAAATGGCCAATGCTTGGAATCACCATCAATCATTTTGGGCTAGGCATGATTGGATGCCTATTGAAACCTATGTCTTGAATTATGAACTCGAAACATCGATCTTATGGTCTACATAGTACAAAGATTTGCCATTTGGGTTTGGGAGTTGGTTACACACGATGAGGCATGAACCTCTTCATAACATCCAAAATCAATACCTTACTAGTTATGTTTTATCTCAGTTTTGATTTTTCGATCTTAGCTTGTCACTATTTCGATATAACCCCCTTTTAATGCATGGATTTTATGAAAACACAAATCCAAAATTTTATGAAAACATAAATCTAGATTTTGATGAAAAGATTTAATCTCAGACACACCCCGGAGAGATGGGGAATATAGAGATTTTAAAAAAAAATGACCTCTGGAATTTACTTTGAAAAATGGAATATTCTATTTTAGGCACTGAAGGGATACAACGTGGAATATTACCCTTAGTTTTCCTTGAAATGTTTTAAAAACATGCATGCAAATAATCATCACGAAGAAATCACATTAGTACGGCAACGAATGAAGTAACATAATATGGACCATTCAATATAATGATAAAGAGAAGGGATGGACTATTGGAATTTATCTTGCAATTGGCATCGATTATTTGGAAATAACTGAATTGACAGTTTTCAAGACACATCTAGGTTCCTTAATTGAACGAGGTTTTCTTGACACATTCATGGAAACCCAAGAAGAAAAAAAATTTAATTATAGTTGAAAAATAGGGTTAGAGTATCCCCTAGAAAGATGGGGTTGGAGTATCCCCGTGGATGACAAATTAACAAAGGAAGATTTCTAAATCTTGACAATTTTGAAAAGCGGGTTTGGAGTATCCCCTTGGAAGATCGGGATTGGAGAATCCCCGTGGATGACAAATAATTTTGATAAAAAAAGATTTTGAAATCTTGATAATTTTGAAAAGTGGGGTTGGAGTATTCCCTTGAAAGATTGGGGTAGGAGTATCTCCATGGATGACATGTCTGACACTTTTTAGTTAAGTCAAGTTGGAAAAATTAAGTTGACAAAACTTCGTGATTTAGAAAATGAGTGAGCATTTTGATGACTTTTGGCAAATGAAATTATTATGAATGAGGATGGTAGAGATGTAAAATATGTTTGTGCCTTGATATGAGCTTATTAGAGGTCAAAGCATGTTCTCGAGTTTGATCGAGCTAATACAGAGACATTCGAATGTCTTGAGACGAAATTCGAGAAAATAACTTAATTTTGACCATGATTGAGAATAAGGGATAGCATTGCACGATCCCACTTTTTGAATTTATTCTAGATTGGTTTGAAAGCTTTAGAGGATGGACAAGATACCCTCAGAAAGATAACTTAACGAGGGTCAATCTAAAAATATTCCTAATATTCCCAAAAAATCACTTTCCAGGGAAATAAATTTTCAAATTTGGGTCAATTACGCTACTGATAGAGCTTTGCGAGGAAAAAGGTGTGTCAAAATTCAAAAAATCATTTTGGACTCATTTCGTATCAAAAAGTTGCAAATAATACCTTTCCAGAAAGGAAATTTCATGAACTTTTTAGGAAAAATATTGGACAGATTTGGAAAAATCATTTAGTGGGCTTAAAGGGCCTAACCAGAATGCTCTTTGTTAACTCTAGGGATTCTGGACAATCTAGGTTTGAAAAATCATAACTCTTTTGTTCGGACTGATTTGGGGGTGAACAAGACTTTGTTTTAAAGATATTTTGACATAATTTCAGAGAAAAATATTATAAAATTCATGAAAAATCATTTAGGATTTAAAATGATTTTTCAATTTTTAATAGTGATGCTGCCAGCAGGGGACTAAACAAAGTAGAGGATATTTCTTATTTTCTCTATGTTTATGTGTCCAAACTCCAGTCATTGATATTCAAACATCCTTGACTGAGGGGAAAGAGTGGCATGAGCATCATGAAACCATTTGCACAGCCTTAGAGTAATTTGGGACAATGAAACAGCCCGTTGATCATACCACTCAAGGTTTTGACTCAAAAACAAGGCATGAACATTTAGGGAGCAAGTACAAGGCCATTTCCATTGGAAAATCAGAAGTTTCGAGCTCGTTTAATTAGGATTATAGATCTGGAAAACTTCATCTTCCCCAAGATTTTTTAAGTTTAACTTTAAGGAAAATGATAAAATCATGATAGCCCTCATTAGTTGAGGTTAGCATGCTTGGCTTAGGGAGGTTTTGAAAATCAATTTTTTTTTACAATCATCAAACATGCATTTAGATAAGGAGAAGACAGTGAACATATAAGGGAATGGCACATAACATGAATTGTGATGCTAACTTTACCAATGGTCTTAACAAAGAAAGTGTTATACATATATCTCATGAAGTGAGCATGCCGAAAATGACAATGATCCATGACAAAAGGCAAGTTAATGTATAAACATGCTTGAAACACGCTAGGCTAAGGATTTGTTCATGGATTGAACATAACATAATGCTTGGATATGTCATAAAATGCATGAGCAAGAGCTATCAAAATAATAAGGATGAAATAAGGAATTTTGCACATCGAAGGGGCATTAAGGCATCCAAATCCTAAACTACCATAACCAAAAGCCATAATAATGCATGAGAATCCTAATAGGGTGATGGAAACATGGAGAGCTAACTAAAATGATGAAGATGCTAAAAAATAAAAAAAGAAAGTGTTAAAGTATGAAGTTATACTACCAAAACTTCAATTTTTACCCAAATAGTTGGAGCAGTAGAGATAGCTTGAATTTTCCTCATTTCCTTGCTGTTAATAAGCAAGAAAGAGAGCGAAACAATAAGGTTTTGGTTCTGGTATGGATAAAGGTGATTTTCAAAATGTGTAGTGGTTAAGAGTAAGTGTTTTGGGGCTGTTTTTGGGTGCTGAGTGAAGAGCTACGGGATTTGGTTTTCTTGATGTGTGAATGTATTTTTGAAGCTGAAAATAAGCTGGAATCTCAAGATCCCTTAGCTGAGATATAAGTGGTCTATTTATACCAGCATTTTAGAGCTAAATTAGAGATGTTTTTGGTCATTTCTCAAGGGGGACAAAGTGATGTCAGCTTGATGGCTATAGAGTAGCTGTAGAGAGCAACTTGTTGCTAATGTGATGGACATAGGGTGGCTGGTTTAATGCTAAAGTGATTTTTCCAACAAATAGGATGGCTGATGATGATCTTGGTCAACAAACTAGGGAAGAGTAGGGTGATTAGGTGACATTGAGCTTTTTTATATAATTTATACTTTAAAAATGTTTTGATTAATTCAAAAGTCTAAATTCGTAATTTGATATGAGTTTTGATCTTTTTTTATGCGAAGAAACAAGTTAAAATCAAGTTTTGGATCAATGCTGGATAAGTCAAAAATGCCTGAACCGTGAAAAATGGCCTTATGTATTGATACATTGCACAATGTATCGATAATTTGGTCCGAAAACATTAAGTGTATCGATACAATGAACATTGTATCGATACAATGATCATTGTATCGATACTATGATCCATTTTATCAATTTAATGCTTTATTGTATCAATACATCTTGATATGTATTGACACATTTCTTTACAGGATGCACATTTTTGTCTTGGCATGGCCTAATATCGATACATGAGATTCTGTATCAATACATAAGCTCATGTATCGATACATTTATATGTTGTATCGATACGAATGGCAACATTTCAAAATTTTGGATCTTTTGAGCATTGTATTGATACATGAAAACCATGTATCGATACATTCATGCAAAATTATGAATTTTCTCATATCTTTTGTTCCTGTACACCTTGAACTACGTCCTTTGATGCCATATCTTTGCATTTATCTTTGATATAATCCATAAGCCTTCTTGACCTTTTCAAAAATACTTTTTTGTCAGGCGACGATCATCGCCCCCTCTCACGTCCATGTCCCAAGTTGCTAAAAAAATTAGCCTGGACAAAATAAAGTGTCTACAGCTGCCCCCCTTTGACTGTTGCTAAGAATCAAGAATAGGGCAAAGACAAATAGACACTATTTTGTCCAGGGTAGAATAACGTTCCCTAGAACACCTATAAAAGAAATAAATTGTAATTAATACTTTGCTGTGATAGGTGTAGTGTATTGGCAGTGATCCTAAAGTTTGTAGGGTTTGCCCTCCCTACTAGGGTGTTAGGTTTTCTAAGGTTTCACCCTCTTAGGTAGGCGCAGAGTAACGTGGATTTTTTATGTGGGTGCCACTAGCTTGTGCGGACTTTGACTTAAACTTGGGTGCCACTAGCTTGTGTGGGTTTTGATTCGAGTGCCACTAGTTTTGCAGGCTTTAAATTTGACTTGGGTGCCACTAGTTTGTGTGGGCTTTGACTCAAACTTAGGTGCCACCAGCTTGTATGGGCTTTGACTCTGGTGCTGCCAGCTTGTGTGGGCTTTAACTCAAACTAGGTACCATCGACTTATGTGGGCTTTGAAGAGGTGCCACTGACTTGTGGGCTTTAAAAATGGTGCCATTAACTTGTGGGCTTTTGGAAAGGTGCCACTGATTTGTGCGCTTTAAAATGGGTGCCATTGACTTTTAGGCTTTGAAAAAGGTGCCACTGACTTGTGGGCTTTGAAAAAGTGCCACTAACTTGTAGGCTTTGAAAAGGGTGCCATTGACTTGTCAGCTTTTGGAAAGGTGCCACTGATTTGCGGGCTTTAAAAAGGTGCCACTACTTGTGAGCTTTGAAAAGGGTGCCATGACTTGTGGGCTTGATGTGGGTATGATTGGCATCCAGTTGTTTGCAGACAAGTTTTTTACCACCAACTCGTGTGGGCTTAAGAAGTTTCTTGATAAGTGCCTCCTGAATAATGCTTAGTTTACGAAGCTTAGAGTTCTTTCTAGGGAATCCTTGGAGGTTTGGTGAACCTGGTTTGAAGTAACATTGCAACAATCATGATGTGTGATGGTAATGTGAATGCATGATGTGGGATGCTATCATGATTGCATGATGTGAAGTCTAATACAGGAGATAGCTATAGTTTTTATTGTACATCATTCAGACTCTCATAGGGATGGTGATTCGCTTTTGTTGCAACCATGGATGGGAATTTTCCTAATCCTATTAGGGATTGTAGGTTATCCCGACTCCGCTAGGCATACGATAAAAAATCTATTCTTAAGAATTTGGAATATTGCATTTCCCGATTCGGGAGGCTCAATCATTTTCCTGACAATTAGAAGGTATTGTCAACATTTTGGAGACTGTTTAACTAATTAGGTTGATGTCTATTGTTTCGATGGGTCAATTTTTGGTTAGTTTAAAATGGTTTTTCTTGATATGTGTCTTGTGAAAGCTAGAAATGGTATGGTCATGCCGAGCAGGTGTTTGGACATGAAAAGGTGCATGATCTTCACGATCAGGGCATGAGTAGAGTTCCCTGTGCTTTTCTTTTCCTTTTAATGTAATATCGACATTTCTTGATGCATATTTTAGTTGATTATCAAATATTATCAATTAAATGATAAGTGCAATGTGAATTGTACAGGGGTTAAAAGAAACAAGGTAATATTTATTCATGACAACAAAGAGATACAACTTGGCATACTATTTGACAAATAAGTGATTCGGTGCTGAAAGGTATGATCTTTTGGGCGAAAGACGATTAGTGATTCACCTCCTCTCACGTCCACACCCCAGGTTGCTAAAAAAATTAGCTTGGACAAAATAAGGTGTCTACAAGCTTCACTTTCCACCATTTTATAAATTAAAGTTTGTATGTCAATTTGGACAAACACGGATTCACTCAGTAATCTCCTTTTTTTTCATGATTTGGCACCATAAACATAATCTCTTTATTGGGACAAATTGATATTGATGCTTTGGTTTCATAAGAAAAACTTCTCTTCCCACTATTTTTAGAATCAAATTTTGTCTGTCAATTGGGATAAACACAGATTCACCCAATAATCTCCTTTATTTTCTTGATTGGGCACCATAAACACAATCTCCTCATTGGAATAAATGTTATTGATGCTTTGGTTTCGTAAGAAAAACTTTACTTCCTAGCATTTTTTACAATCAAAGTTGGTTTATCAATTAGGATAAATGCGAATTCACGTAATAATCCCTTTTCTTTTCATGATTAGAAACCATAAACTCATTCTCCTCATTAAGATAAATGATATTGATGCTTTGATTTTGTAAGAAAAGCTTTTCTTTCAGCCATTTTTTAGAATCAAAGTTTATGTGTCAATTAGGACAAACACAGATTCACATAATAATCTCCTTTCCTTTCTTGTTTGGGTGCCATAAGCTCATTCTACTCATTAGGATAATGATATTGATGCTTTGGTTTCATAAAAAAAGCTTTATTTTCCAACATTTTTAGAATTAAAGTTCATTTGCCAATTGGGACAAACATGAATTCGCATAATAATCATCTTTCTATTTACGATTGGGTGCCATAAACTCATTCTCCTCATTGGGATAATTAAATTGATGCTTTGGTTTCATAAGGAAAACTTCAAATCCAGGCATTTTTAGAATCAAATTTCATATCTCAATTGGGATAAACACGGATTCACATAAAAATCTCCTTTCTTTTCATGATTGGGTGCCATAAACACATTCTCTTCATTGGGATAAATGGTATTTATGCTTTGGTTTCATAAGAAAAACTTCACTTTCTGCCATTTTTAAAGTTAAAGTTCATCCTTTGATTTGGACAAACATGGATTCACACAGTAATCTCCTTTCTTTTCATGATTAGGCACCATAAACACAATCTCCTTATTGGGATAAATGATATTGATGCTTTGGTTTCATAAGAAAAACTTCTCTTCCCACTACTTTTAGAATCAAATTTCATCTGTCAGTTAGGATAAACACAGATTCATGTAATAACATCCTTTATTTCCATGATTGAGCCCCATAAACACATTCTTCTTATTGGGATAAATGATATTAATGCTTCGATTTCATAAGAAAAACATCACTTGCTAGCATTTTTTACAATCAAAGGTCGTCTATCAATTGAGATAAGCACAGATTCACATAATTATCTCCTTTCTTTTCATGATTAGCACCATAAACGCATTCTCCTTATTGGGATAAATGATATTGATTCTTCGATTTCATAATAATGACTTTACTTCCTAAAATTCTAATAATCAAAGTTCATCTATCAATTGGGTAAACATGGATTCACATAATAATCTCCTTTCTTTTCATGATTGGGTGCCATAAACACATTCTCC
>JBBYHK010326174.1:6661-25720 GCA_038382065.1 Adansonia grandidieri | reverse complement strand
AAAAAAAATATGTGACTACCGCCTCTACATAACCTAAGGCCTTCGGGAATATAACAACTCCGTAGATTGCTAGAGCGTAGACATCTTGAGCTTTCTTTTGATCAAAAAAATTTACCATGGTCTCTTTTAAGCTGGCCCAAGAGATGCATTCACTGGTCCTTTTTACTTTGACATGACTATCAAACCATGCTTCTATGGCCTCAACCTTTTTCTTGAATGTAGGAGGCATTAGTGCTTTCTAGTAAATCCAGTTTGACTTAGCCCTTTCTATGTTGAGCAAAGCTATGTAGTCATCAATGGTAGGGACTAAATCTTGTTGGTTGAAGGTGAAACATCGATAAGCCAGATTTCAAAACTGTGTCGCTACTCGTAGCAAACCATCATCCAACCAAACTCGAAGTAAGAGAGCTATATCCCCGTACTTTTTAGTGAAGGCTTCTTTCTCATTATTGTCCCAACTGTCCCAAATATGCTTCAGTTCCCAATAATCATTCTGACAAAAATCGATCTTGACCTCTTCATGCATTTTTTAGATGTAATCAAGCTTCAAGATATCTCTGTCTTGATGCTTGCGACCTTTTAACTAGGTTCTAATGTTTCAAAAGACTCGATAGTGGAGATGAGCTATTGCTCCATAAATGATGCCCCTTGCTGAACACCGAACCAAAACAGTTACCCCAGAATGATGATAGTCATGATAGTTATGAAGATGATGCATGTGCCAAGACATAAAATGAAAGGAAAATGAGTTAGTGAAACGTATAAGAGACAAATGTAAGGAATTAAAGAATTTAAGAACATAAAAAAAATTCATAACATGTCTCAACCAAGGTGATGAAATGAGAAACGAGCAGCTTATCAACATGTCTAGATACAACTTGCCCTTCATGAGGTGATAAAATAACCGACCGATTGTAATATTCGCTTATCACCACTTGTGCGGATACACATTAAGCCATGACTCGGACATCATAACGTTTACAGCATAAGACATTGTGAACGATGGTTTTTGCTCACCATAACAAATTTATTCAAAGGTTAGCCATTGTTTGGGCAGCACGATAGCATGCCTTAATAAATGATAAAAAAAATGCAGATGCAGGTGCCAATTGTACACTCATTATCACTTATCACCTGCATAGTTATGGTAATTGAGAGTAAAGGTTAGGAATGTTTCCCCGAGTGACCCTATTCTCAAGGTGTTCTACTAATGTTTTGGTATGGTTTGACATGGTTTAGCTCGGAAGGCTCACTATATGAGGTTTAAGTTGATGCTTAAATAGGTATTCGAATTGCTCTTTTGTCCTGTAAGGATAGTCGAGGCACCTCGATCCTAAGCCCATCATGGGTTTGGCAGAACGGGTTTAATCCAGTGAATGTATTTCCCTATGCAAATGCAGAGGGTTACTCACGAGAGACATAGGTAATTTACATCCAGAAGTTATTATTATGCCGATGCATAGGGTTACTCATGAAGGAGGATAGCTTACTTCCTCCTAATGATTGGGTTATAACCTTACCATGGAGTTTGGCGAGACTCTAATGCACATGCAAGTGCGTGGTGTGTGATGGGGAAACGATCAAACCTTTTGCTTACTCCCATACTACCATTTTTATTAAATTGCTGATTATTCAAAAATAAGACCATCCCGGTAATCATGTCAAACAAAAGATTAGTTGATAAAATGAAAAAAAAAAAGGTCATAGTTAAATAATGACCGAAGATTGAAGGAACCAAGAACCTAGTAAGACACGGCTAGTTATTGGCCAAACTCTCTATACAATCCCCAGTGCAGTTGCCAAGCTACCGCAACATACCTCTGGGTGGATGCTCATGGATCTATGGGTGTATATGACTTTAAATATTTTTTTGACTAGAAAATATCTTCTTGACCGAGACTTTTCCTTCGCAACATGATGAGAATGAGAAAGTATGAATTCTTGACTTGTGATACGGTGAGGGGGACCATAAGATGAATTGTTCATCTTATTGGTCTCGAATGACCATCAAAGTGGCCAATGCTTGGAGTCACCACTAATCATTTTGGGCTAGGCATGATCGAATGCCTATTAAAACCTATGTCTTGAGTTACGAAACTCGAAACATCGATCCCGTGGCTTGCATGGTACAAAGATTCGTCATTTGAGTTTGGGAGTTGGTTACGCATAATGAGGCATAAACCTCTTCGCGATGCCCAAAATCGATACCTTACTAGTTATGTCTTATCTCAGTTTTGATTCTTTTGATCTTAACTCGTCACTATTTTGATATACCCCTCTTTTAATGCATGAATTTATAGATATACAAATCTAGGTTTTGATGAAAAGATTTAATCTCATATACATCCCGGATATATGGGGAATATAAAAATTTTTAATAAAAATGACCTCTGGATTTTACTTTGAAAATGAAATATTCCATTTTGGACACTAAAGAGATACCCACACAGAACATCACCTTTAATTTTACTTGAAATTATTTGAAAATATTAATATAAATAATCATCACAAAGAAATCACGTTAGTAAGGCAACAAATGAAGTAACATAACCTGAACCATTCAATGTCATGATAAAAAGAAGGGATGGACTATTGGAATTTATCTCGCAATTGGATTGATTATCTAAAAATAACCGAATCGATAATTTTTTAGATGGATTTGGGTTCCTTGATTGAATGAGGCTTTTTTTAAAATAAAAATGGGCTTGACTCTTGACACGTTCATGGAAATTCGAGAAGAAGAAAATTTTAATTGTAGTTGAAAGACAGGGTTGGAGTATCCCCTCAAAAAGATAGGGTTAAAGTATCCCCGAGGATGATGAATAATTTTGACAAAGGAAGATTTTTAAATCTTACCAATTTTGAAAAAAGTGGGGTTGGAGTATCCTTTCGGAAGGTCAGGGTTGGAGTATCCCCAAAAGTGACATGTCTAACATTCTTTAAAAAAGTCGAGTTGGAAAACTTAAGTTGACAAAACTTTGTGATTTAGAAAATGAGTGAGAATTTTAATACTAGTTGATCAAAGAAATTATTGTGAATGAAGATGGTAAAGATGTAAAAATATATTCATGCCTTGATGCGAGCCTATGGGAGGTTATAGCATGTTCTTGAGGTTGATCAAGGTGATATGGTGACTTTCTAATGTCTCGAGACGAAGCTCAGGAAAGTAACTCAATTTTGATCATAACCAAAAATAGGGGGACAGCATCGCGCTATCCCATTTTTTGAATTTGTTCTAAATTCATTTGAAGGTTTTAGACAGTGAACAACATAATGTTAGAAAGTTAACTTGACGAGGGTCAATCTAAAAATATTCCCAATATCCAAGAAAATCACTTTTCGAGGGAATAAATTTTCAAGTTTGGATTAATTATGCTACTGGCAGAGCATATGAGGGATAGGATGTGTCAAAATTTGAAAAATCACCCCGGACTCATTTGGTATTGAAAAATTGCAAATGATACCTTTCTAAAAAAGGAATTTCATGAATTTTTTAGGAAAAATGTTTGAAAGATTTGAAAAATTCATTTAGTGGGTTTGAACAGCACGATCAGAATACACGTTATTGATTCTAGGGGTTCTAGACAGTTTAGATTTAAAAAATCATAACTCGCATCTGGAATGATCCAGGGGTGAATAAGACATCATTTTAAAGATAATTTGACACACTTTGAGAGACAAATATCATAAAATCATTTGGAATTTTAAACTGATTTTTCAATTTGCAATAGTTGTGCTGCTAGCATGAGACAAAGCAAAGCAGGGGATTTTTTATTTTTCGTTGTGTTTTCGGGTCCAAACTTGGGTCATTGACATTTGAACATCCATGACTAAAAGGAAAGAGTGGCATGAGCATCGTGAACTCATTTGCACAGCACAAAGTATTTTGGGATGATGAAATAGCTCATTGACCATACCATTCAAGGTTTCGACAAAAAACAAGGCACAAATATTACGAGAAAAAGTGCAAGGCCATTTTCGTTGGCCTATCAAAAGATTTGAGCTCGTTTAACCAAGATTCGAGATATGGAAAATTTAATTTTCCCTGAGATTTTTTTTTTGCTAACTTTAAGAAAAATGCTAAGTTCATGCTAATCCTCATTGGTTGAGGTTAACATGCTTACCTTGGGGAGGTTTTGCAAGTTAGTTTTTTTTTTATAGCCATGAAACATGCACTTAGACAAGGAGAAGACAATGAACATACAAGGGGATGGCCCATAACATGAATGGGGATGCTAACTTTACCAATGGCCTTGATAAAGAAAGTATTATGCACACATCTCATGAAGTGAAGCATGCTGAAAATGACAATGATTCATGGCAAAGTGCACGCTAACATATAAACATACTTGAAATATGCTAGGCTAAGGATTTATGCATGGATTGAACATAACATGATGCATGAATATGGCATAAAATGCATGAACAAGAGCTGTCAAAAAATAATGAGGATGAAATGAGACACTTTGCACATCAATAGGGACATCAAGGCATCCAAATCCTAAGCTACCATAACCAAAAGCCACAATAATGCATGAGAATCCTAAGAGGATGGTGGAAGCATGGAAAGCTCACTAAAATGATAAAGATGCTAAAAAAACAAAAATGAAAGTGATTAAATAGGAAGTTACACCAACAAAGCTTCAACTTTGGTCAAGTGGTTGGAGCAGCAGAGATAGCCTAGATTCCCCTCTTTTCCTCATTGTTAATTAGCAAAAAACGTGAGAAAAAGAAAGGCTTCGGTTCTGGTATAGGTGAAGATGATTTTTCAGAGTGTATAGTGGCTGAAAGTGAGTGTTTAGGGCTATTTTTGGATGCTGAGTGAAGGGCTACAGGATTATGTTTTTTATGTGCGAATGGGTTGGGAGAGCTGAAACAAGCTGGAAAAACCATTTTTTAAGATATTAATGGCCTATTTATACCAACACTTTGGATCTAAATTGAAGGTGTTTTTAGTTATTTCTCAAGAGGACAAAGTTGTGACAGCTGATGGCTATAGGGTGGCTGTGGGAAGCAATTTGCTGTGAATGTGATGGACATAAAGTGGCTAGTTTGATTGCTGAAATCAGATACCAGGAAGTAAGGTGGCCTATGATGATCTTTATCAGCAAACAAGGAAGGAATAGGGTGATCATATGACATTAACCCTTTTATGATCTAATTTAGAATTCAAAAAAATGTTTTGATTAATTCACAAGTCCCAATTCATAATCTGATATGGGTTTTGATCTTTTCTGATGCAAAAATGAGTTAAAATTGAGCTTTGGATCAATGGTGGACAAGTAAAAAATGGCTCGATTATGGAAAATAGCCTACATGTATCGATACATTGAAGAATGTATCGATACATTTGGTCAAAAAACCTTCGAATGTATCGATACAATGAACATTGTATCGATACAATGATCATTGTATCCATACAATGGAGCATTGTATCGATACATGTTGATATGTATCGATACATCTATTTTATAGAATGCAAGTTTTGGTTCTACCATGGCCTAGTATCGATACATGAGTTCATGGATTGATACATATACTCATGTATCGATACATTTACACATTGTATCGATACAAATGGGGATATTTCAAATTTTTGGGTCGTTGGAGCATTGTATCGATACATTCAGGCAAAATTATGAATTTTCCCATGTCTTTTATCCCCGAACACCTGAAACTACATCCTTTGATGCCATATCTTTGCATTTCTCTTTAATATGATCCATAAGCATTCTTGACCTCCTCAAAAAAAACTTTTTCGATCATCGCCCCCTTTCACGTCCATGTCTCAAATTACTAAAAATTAGCCTGAACAAAATAAAGTGTCTACAAGTTGAAGTATATGGGATACTTAGGGACAGTATATTGGTGCTCGTTTTGTGGAAACAAGTTCACTAAACATGGCTCGTATGAGAACTCTATTTAGTATCAGTCACTTAAATATTTATGCAATATGTTCTCATCTACCAGTCATGTAACTAGTCCTTAGACTTAAGATACCAAGTTATCTTATATGTAAAGTATCCTACATAGAGATCATCATGAACAGGTCCACAATAGATGGATACCAGATAAGGTGTGGCTTTGTGTATTATATGAAACATACTGAAGATGGATGAGTGATCCAAAGAGGAATCACCACTCTGGGTGACATTAGAGACATATCTTGGATGATCTTGACTATGTTTAATCAAATTGAAGTCTTTAGTCAAAGCATAGTGAATTATAAGGGATCGCTCCTTATAGAGTCATGATCGTTAACCCTTAGTTGCAAGATCGAACATGGATTAAAGCATGAGCAAACAATGTAGCATGCTTATGACCATGCTCATTATGAGATATATGGTGAAAGGACCACATTACACTGATAGGCTGGGTACTGAAAGGTTTTAATGAGGTCACATCGACTCTTTCAACATTTGGGTGGTCATGATAGGTTGCTAGATCCTCTCTTGATATATGAATGTGATTAATGAGATTAATTATGTTCATTGCCAATATGTTGGGAACCTAATGGGTCACTCGCAATAAGATGATACTATTGGACTAAAATCAAGATTTAATTAAGTTTGACTTGATTAAATAAAACATGATTAAATGGAGGACTTAATTGAGAAGTTCAATTAAGAATTAATTTAATATAAAAATTCAGATTTTGTGAAATCTAAAATTTTATTGTCTTTTTAAGACATAGTGGATAGGATTGTCTTATATGAATAATGTCCAAATTGAGACATACTATTTCTAAATGGAAGTTGTCTAAATTAAGACATTACATGGTGGAACTATCTAGCTGAAATTCCTTAATAATCTTATCAAAAATATTAATTATTTAGATAATTAACATTAATAAGATTATCATTGAATTAATATTGTTTTAATTTAATTTATTAATTTTATTTTGATTAAAATTATAAAAGGGTTGTTATATGATAATTATATGAGATAAATAAAATTTATTTATATGATAAATAAAAGAGATTAATCCAGACAAAATCTCTAATAGAAACCTAACCTAGCTAAATAATCTATGGTGTACAAAGCTAAAAGCATGTCTAGATATATAGTGCATTGGCGGAAATTCCCTAAGGCCATTTTGACTGCTAGATTCAGCCAAAATAGACGGACAGGATGATCAAATTCATTTACTCAAAGTGCAAGAGTTTCACCTATGTAGGGAATTGTGATTTGATCAAATGTCTTCCAAGTTGAAGAGATTAAATTCGGTTCAGACTATTAAGGAGCGGGGATGGCTAAGTAAGGTTGTTAAACCTGTAACGCATTTTGTTTTAACTTGGTCTTTGAGAAAATAGTTTTCTCTAAAACTTCTCGAAAGTGCTGCCATGCCAAGGTTGAAAACCACCATTGCCGCTGCCATCGTACCAACTTACAGAGCCATTCTTCTTTCACCTTTGGCGTAATCATAATTCTAAAATAGTTCTGGGATCATGTGAAGGAAAAAGCAGTGCATGATCATCTTTTGGTTGAGACTCCTTGAGTCATGTGGCTACCACCTAAGAACTGCTAATCCTTGATAAGGCTTATATTATCATCAATGTGAATTACTATTGAAGGTAAGATAAATGTGTTGCTTGTGACTTTATAGATTCGATTAGATATCAAGCCGTCACTTTCAGAGATATTTTGAATTAGATTTAATTTCAAATTATAATATCTGAGAATTAGGTAATTCATTTTCAGATGTATCATTTAACTTTGTTAATTTTTTTTTTTTTTGCTGCACATTTACATCCCTCTTAAAGATCCACAAGGAAGTCCAACTATTTCATGTTTATGTTTCCGCTACGTAATTATAATATTTTATAAATTGAAAATGCTAATATAGCAGAAGGCCGAACTTTATCGAGCGGATTCCTTTTAATGAGATACAACTACATCTACCATGCGAACTCAACAAGCCAAAACCGAAAGAGGTGCACCTGCATCATCGATCATGGATGCATGGATAGCCTATAAATGAGGTTCAAACTTATCATCTGACCAGCAAGCGAACCCCTTAGACCTAGAGAGAAGGTCCCCAGATAACATCTATCTCTTTAACTCATTTTAAATTTCATTCATCCAAAATCGGGACGTCCTTACGTCTCTGCTTTAAGCATCTCACAACCAGATTCTGAGTTAAGCTTGAAACGTCTACTTTAAACATCTTACAACCAGATTCTCACTTAGAGCGTCAGAACATGCTCCGAGGGACTACCTCCGTCGCCCCCTACTCATCTCTTCTTTTGCAAGATGACTTCCACGTCTGAGTCATCCAGACGACATCGGCTCCCTCAGCCTTTCGCACGCCAACCACATTAGCGCTAACATAAACCTAAGTCGGCTCACGTCAGTCCTAGTGCACCCCTCCAACGTCGGATCACATCAAAGACGTCCTTCCAACACGGGCACACATCTTCCAGCTCTCACCATTGCGAGCACATTATTTCCATCCATTGCAATATTTTAATTATTTTTTTCATAACATATAATAATATCAATTTTTTTCTTTAGTGTAGTGTGATCATATCTTGTCTGAAAATAAAAAGGTTTAGTTCAGCGAACATGTTCCAGGACAAAACATCGTCCTGTTGCGCATTCAGCCTCTTTTCGCTTCGCACCAAAGAACATAAAAAATCATTATGCATGAAACAGCCAGCGGATAACACACAAAGACAGGAACCACGATCAGTGAGCAAAATTTGAATTTTTAATAATTTAACCAAAGCTAAATCAAAAGAGTTAGATCTTGATATATTTTATTATAATGAGAGACCAAACAGAACTAAAGACATACAACAACATTGATGACTTAATGGAGATAATAACTCTTTACTTGTTCAACCACCTATCTCGTTTAAAAAAAACACCAGCTCAACATATATACCCTCAGACTCAGAGGGACTGGACCAATTTGCTGCTTCAGTTCAGCATCCCCATATTAATGCATGAGACGGTTAAAACTACCGCCACTTCTTTTCCGATAGTGATATGAGCTGCAAAAGAGAAAATGACAATTACTTCGTATTATGATAAAAACAACGCATTGTAGCTATCATGAATAGAAATCGAATTATTAAACACTGGCAAAATGATGATCAGAAGAATTGTACATGCATGCATGTGAGCTCTAGAGATAAAGGTCACCAAAAACGGGGAGCAAATTTGAGACCTAGACATTGGAAACAGGTTAAGAGAATGAGAGACAGGGAGAAGATGAAATCCTCCAGATGGAATATCTTGTATTGAACATATTTGATCATATAGAATTTTTCAAGAAAACTACAGAGATGTTTCCGGAACTCCGAAGAAGGTTGTAATAAAAACTGAGACTAATCTAGGAGAAGTAAAAATGAAGAACTTATCGTGTTTGGCTTCACCTCCAATACGTGCTAGTAGACTTCCTGTTAATAATAGGTCAACATCTATGACAAGGGCATGTTTATGAAATACAATATTATATAAATAAAAACAGGTCTTCAATGCTAAGAGAGATAAAGCCCGCAACTCTGTTTGCATCAACAGAGGCAAACATCCAAAGATCCTCAAAGGGAAGCTCCAAATAGACCTACCTGTTATGTCAATCTCTAAACAACGAACTCATCATGCTAATTTCTTGACAATAAAAAATTACTGATGCTGTTAAATTTAAGCAATCAAATACACAGGAAAAAAAAAAAAAAAAAAAAAAAGGAGACATAGAAAGCATAATGCAACAGTAAACCAAGCCTTAAAACCATGCAACAAAATGTTCTTACACAAATTAGCAACTCTTTGCTTTGCTCACCTGGGTTTAATAAATCTTGTTCGAAGAGTCTAGTTTAAAAATGAAGAGGCAACCACTAGCATAAAGATTAGATGTTCAAGATTTATTATTACCGCTGAATGCATTATTAACTTTTATAAGATGGAACGAAATTCTGAAAGCTTAATACTCAACTGAATCTGAAATTTTCATTTTGGTGTATGAAAGGGCCGTCTGCCGTTGTTACTTGCAAGTGGGCTTCATTTGAGAGAAAAAAGTCATTAATTTTCTCTTGCAGCTTAGTTCTATGAAGCTGAAGTATAAGATAAAACTATAACAGAATGAAAATGAGCAGGCAAATCTATATGGTTCCAATTGGACTTTGAAGGGAAGTAGAAAGGTGCCAATATAGATGTGCAACAAGTAGTCTCCTCTGCTGTGGGAAAGGTAAGAACGAAACCAAATATAAGGATTCAACGAATAGGTAACAATTAGTGATAGATAAACGAATACGGGGATAACTTTTAATTTGACGAGAAGAACTATGAGGATCTCAGAGCAAATCAGACCAAAAGCCAGTCTTTAAGTTATAGCAGGAATCAACTATATTAGAAGGAAGGCTTCCATGTTCCACTAATAAAAGAAACTCATTTTTTTGAATAAATCAATACATAGCACATGACTTAATAAGAATGCACTAAATACTTTGTTTTGTCAAGAACGCAATTATTACAACCATGACAATGTTGTACTTTGCAAGGACAATGAATAAACATCACGCCTTAGAAAATTGAGAACTAAACTCAATTAGACCTGGGTCCAAGCCCAAGAACCAGAATCCATGAAACATGAGAAAGTTGAATGTTTGATCCAAATTAGACGTAGGTCTAAGCCCATGAAATCAAATTCATAAAATATGACAAAGATTTGGCTTAATGCTTGATCCTACCAACTTTCAGGATCTAATTCTATGCATTTAGAATATCCCATCATCATAATCCTTGTGGTCCAAAACACAAACTGGGGGGGTGTAAAGACTGTTAGCATGGCGAGTAAACTAAAACATGAATCAAAGGAAATAAAATAGAGGTTTGGAAAAAAATGAATTTCAGAATATTTGTTAAACAACTGATTTTTTAAATTGAACTTATTGAGTTGAGAATCTATCTACAGGACAAAACGCTGGGAGCAATATACTGGACTAGAATGATCTGTATAGCCAGAAACCTTATGAGATTGGGAGGAAATTTGATATCAACAAGAAAAATATTAAAGGCAATAAAGTTAAGTATATTCAGTAAAAAATGAGGATAACATCATAGTTAAGATGTTAAAAACAAGGAATTGTTGGTGGGTATTTCTTTCATAGCATATCTCAGGTTTCAGATAAAATTTGTTAGTATACATGTTATTCAGGTGAAGTTGAAAATGGCAAGAATAAAAGCTTGACAACTTCCCCTATTAAATTACCTCAAAACATACAAACAAATGAGATAAATTTTTATGCCCCAAATTCGTTGATGCTTCCCCTATCAAGGCAGGTCATCAGAATCTAAGTCTCTTAAGATTTAATCATCGTCTGATATAACACTTTAATTTAGAGATATATACAAGAGCACAGAGACATTCCCTACTCGATGCCTAAACCAACCCATGCACAAATTTAATGCATTTAAAGAAGCACTTATGACAATCGATAACCAACCTGACGAGCCACCTGTGCTAGTCGCCTACTGTCTCGAGATGATTCAATTGTCAATATGGACTTTTCTGAGTCTAGAGAACCATTTTGTTTATCCCCTGTCTTCCTTTTAGAACTGTCATCATCAAGCGAGCAATCTCTGTCAGGGCTGCTCAAAGAATCCTTCTTCCGCTTTCTTTTGAATGTGTACATGAGAAACTTATTATTTACTGCTTGAGTAGAAGATCCTTCACTTATTTCAGACACTTTAACATCCGAGTTCACTGCAGAGACATCAACCATCTCAAGATCCATTTTGCAAGATGCAACCCCTAATTTATCTGCGGATCCACCGTCCTGCCTTGTCAACTCTTTTTTGTCTGTCAGCAATTTATCATTGTTTTTGTCATTCTGGACATCACAAGCATTCCCAAACTCCACTTCATCCTTGTCAACTTCTTGATAACCTGATTCAGAAACTACTTTCACTACACCTGATGGTGAACTACGGATAGAAGGAGAATGAGGACCCTTCACAGCATCCTGATTGATGATCCTAGAATCTCGCCCAAATTGAGCATTCTCATCAGCAGCATGTGAAAAACTTTCTGGGCACAGTAGATCAGATCCTAGGCATGTTGCTACAACCTGATCAGGCATATCCATAGACAAGGGAGCTTTATTTTTCTTATATCTAGTAGCTCTTTTCCTTTTCCTGCGAAAAGGACTAACAGGGAGAACATGGATAATATCGTGAATATCACTTTGCATCACTTTGAACTCATCTGCTTTTTCCTCCGGTCTGCACATGTCAGCTCTCAGAGAAAGTTTTGTGTGCATATCCTTCCCTTCATCTTCTCTAGATTTTTCATTCTTTGCATCATCTACTTGTCCAGATAGAGATAAATTTCCATTCAACAGACACCTTTCAAGAGCACGAATCCTTTGAGTGCACCCATTTCTATACAGGTCAGGCTCTTTTCGTCTCATCACTATGGAGGCAAAATCAGGGTTACAAACGAAGCAATTATCCTTACAAGAACACTTAATGCCCACATTTGTGCCACTCAGAAATGAACCGTTGATGTCAGAAATTGTAGCAAAATCAGTTTGTGCATCGAGTAGAGAAGATCTGACGGACCCCAAATTGTTGATTGTATTTTCATTTGAAATCTCTTCAGAAGCAACAACATCATGTTTTGATTTTTGTTTGTCCACACACTGCATTGGATTTTTTGTCAGTTTCTCCAACTCATCTTGTGCTTCTCTCAACTCTGCTCTAAGATCTCTGACTATATCCTCCGCTTCCCCCAATTGTGCTTCAAGCTCTTCAATTCTTTTCCGTTGATTCAAGGACATCGTCTCTGCTTCATTTGCCTACAATCATCGCACAGACAGCAGATGCTATAGTTTTTAAGCATTGGCTTGATTGCACTGACTACTCATTTTCCAGACATAACCATGTTAAATATAAATATATATATATATATATTAGATACATTAAGTGGGCATATTTACAAGGGTATGACCCTTGAAATATAAGGAAATGTTTATAAAAAATATTATGTCAGACGTGTCCTACAGTTATAATTGAGTTTGAGTGAGGGAGCACAACATGTCAGAAAACAATCTCCAATATAAGATACGAACATATAATCTCGATTATCTGCTTGAATCTAGTTGAACTAATAGCCTTTATGCACCCTACTTTTAGAAGTGCATCATGACAAGGTTTTGGGCAATTCTTATACACATAAACCAGTGAATTGTCATGAATGAATACATTGTTCTCACCATAAAAGGCTTTGGGGTTTAAGAGAAAACTAAATGGTATTAACCTCCATCAATCCATAAACTCCCATCAAAGCAACCCATTGCAGGCAAAGCAAATACAATTTTTAACAGAAAACAAATGTATTAACTATTCCTTCAAGCTCACTACACCGTGTATAATATTTGAAATGCTTGTTATTATAAGCTATCAAAACAAATGGATGAAATATTTAATACAAACTACCTCTATGTAATCCACTTGGCAAATTGACACTAAAAAGCAACCAAATAAATCAATCAAACATCAAAAACATCCATCACCAAGCAATCAAATATCCAGAGAAAACCCACATTATGAAACGTAAGACAGTTAACAAAACAAAATTAAACATCCGGGCTGAAACATCATCAGACTCTACAACAAACATAAATAAATAGAAACAAAGACAATCCTAAAAACTAACAGTTACCTTAGAGTCCAACATCTGTTTCAACCTAAGCAACATATGCAACGCCTCATCTTTGGCCGCGAACAGCTCCTGCTGGTACCGGAGAGCCTTCCTTTCCGACACCATTATCCTCGCCGCCGCCTCTTTAGCCGTGTTCAGAATTATTTCAGCATAAGCCTTCTTCAAAGCCCTCAATTTCTGTTCAGGAAAAAAAAAAAAAAAAGAACAGAAAACATCATAGAAAACCCACATCAAAAATACTCATGTTGAACCAACGAAAGGATCAAAATCAACTATTGTTAACAAAAACCCAAAAACTAAAAGGAAAAAAAACTGATAATTCCCTCTCAAAAAAAAAAAAGAAAAAGAAGGCACAAAAACTATACCATGCTGAAAAAAAAGAAGCACAGATATTTTACCTCTGAATCGGCCATTGTAGCATCGAACTGATCCTGTTTCTTTCAGACCAAACTGTGAAGAAGAAGGAGAACAACAACAGAATAAAGGGGAGGTTGTTTTGTTTTTAGTTTTTTGCTTCCCTTTCCCTTGTAGCAGCTGTCAGTTAGGAACTGAAAGTCCTTCGAGTCATTACCAACGCTACCCTCTCATGTCCGTTTTATTTACCAACACACCACTTCAGCTGACGAAACGGTTGAACCGGTGCGGTCCACTCCAGTAGCTTTTTTTTTTTTTTTTTTTTAATTTTCTTCCGTATGGGCTATGGCAATGGACAATGGGCGTGCGCCAACGAGGAGGGCCCACAAGTGGAAAGTAATATGACGTGGAAGAATCAGAGAGGAACGCGTGGCTGGATGCATGTATTGGCTTTACATTGGCAAGCGTGGGGGAGGTGAGGTGAAGTGAGTGATCGCAGGCGTGGTGGATAAAGCGACGCTCCCGGGTGTAGTCTGCTCCCGCGAATTGATAAAAGTTCGAACGTTTATATTATAATAAAAAATATTTTAATTTTTATATTATTAAATTTAATATTTTAATATTTATATTTTTAAAATTATAATAAATAGAAAAAAAGTTAATGATATTTAAAAATTTATTGATAAAATATTGATGTATAATAAAATATGAAATTTTAAATTTTATATAAAAAATTATTCAAATTCAACTTTAAACCGAAACTTATTTTTATATAAAATTTAAAATTATACATCACATAATATATTAATATTTTATCCATATTTAAATAATTTTTTAATGCTATTAATTATTTTTTATTTGCTATAATTTTAAAGATACAAGGATTAAAATATTAAATTTAAAAGTATAAAGACTAAAATATTTTATTTACTATAATTTAGAGACTTGTAATAAATTTTTATCACGAAAAAAATGAATAAAATAAAAATTAATTATCAAAAAAATAAATAGTAAAAGGCTAAACCTAAAATATATATATATATATATATATATATAAAGTGTATACTAACTGAATTAATGAAATTTTTTAAAGTTAAAATATTAAAATAAAATTAAAGAATGTTTTGATATTTTATTTTGTTTTTATATATATAAATACTTAAAAAAAAACCTATCAATTAAGAAAAGTAGGTAAATGCCTATTTATTTCATTATTTTGAACAAAAAAAATTGTAAAATGGGTTTTCTATATTCCAATACCTATACTATTAATAAAAAAAGTGATTAGTGCTACAAGTTAACTGAATATTAATTCAATTATTAAAATGACAAAAGAGCCGAATTATAAAATAAATTATACATATTTCTAAGGTTATATCATTAATTTATTTTTTTCCAAAATAACATTATATTTTTTTGTTAATCCACTTCCTTTTTACTTTTTTTGAAAAATAGCAACTTATATTTTTATTATAACTTTCCATTATTTTTTTTATTTTTTAATTATTTTATTTTTATATATTATTTAATGATTTATTACTTCACCCACGTAGTGGGTGTGCATAGCATTAGTATCTATTTATATTAATAATAAAATAATTAATTTAGTTTGATATCACAATTTAAGCAATATAAACTCAATTGATAAATTTACTAAAAAACCTAAGTAACTTAATAATATTAGAATTAGTTATGTACTTTTATATTTGAAAAAAAAAATATCAATATTTATATTATCTATAAAACTTTTGACTGGGTTTAATGTCACTGAACTTAATTGAAAATTAATGAAAAGACTCAATTTTATAATACTAAAATAAAATTAAAGATATTTAATCTTCTCCATAAAAAAACTACCTACAAAAATTAAGCTACTCCCATAAAAAATTACTTTTTTATTTTTTATTTTAGCACATCATTTTCTTTAAAATACAGTAATTTTTATTAATAAAATTACTTTTTACCCACAAAGTGCATGTGATAGGTTCTAATATCTAAAAAGTTATTCATTTTCTCTTCAATAAACTGTTTTTGCATACACAGAACTAAGGGTATTTAAGCATAAATCTTTAAGACTAAGATAAAAATGTGAGAAATTAAAAAACACGGCTCTAAATTAAGAAAAATTTGAGCCCATCTAGGGGTCAAATAATGTTATTCTATTTTAAACTTATATAACTAGAAAATAAAAAGAAAATAGCAAATGTCCTTGGTCTTCCTAAGACAGTGATCCTTTCGCCTTTGCATACATAGAATATAAGATGGGTGGCTTAGTCGGTCGGTCGACAATGGCCGCGACTTTGAGACTACAAAGAAACCCATCATTTTCTTATGTTGTCCAAAGACCAATCAAACCTTTCATCATGTCTTAAATCTCCTAAACACCATCCCCATTTTTTACTTAGTTATTTATATCAAAGCATTTTGGCTTAATGATATTGAAAGCCGCGTGTATTTCATTTCTCTGTTCTATGTAGTAATACTTTAAAAGTAGGTAAAAATGGCAAATATTAGAAATATTAGTGAATACATATCAATTTTGAAGAAAGTGATATATTATTAGTATTTTACTGTTTTGATTTTTACGAACTTGCAATTTTTTGAATTCTTGTAGAAAGATCTTTTAGCGTTGTATCAATTCATATTAATTGTTATTACTTGTATCAATTGATATAATTTTTTTAATTTTAATTTTTTAATAGATTATTAAATTAAATTATTATTAATTTAGGTAATCAAAATTCTATTCTCAACGGTTTTGGGTAAAATTAAAATAATAATAATAATAATAATAATAATAATAATAATAATAATAATGTTGAGTGAAAAGAAAGTTTTGGACTAAGTACATCTTTTATGGGTTGTTGTGGACTATATTTCATTGGCCCATTGTGTAAAATAATGGTTTAGGACCTTGAGCTTTGTTCCATTAAAAAAAAAAGTTGTAACTTTTATAATTTTCAAATTGGTTGAGTTGTATTGAACCGGAATTTCAAGAGTTTTTATAACTAAATAAATTAAGTAATTTAAAATTAATAAAAAACTTTGCACTCATATTTTGGGTGGAAGAAAATTAATTATGTGGAAAAAAAGTTTTAAAATATAAGAAGAAGTCATTTATAAGTAACTTTTATGAAGTGGGTAGACATATAGAAAAATTAGGTTTTTTTTTTTTTTTTAAATTAAAAAACGTAAATATGCTTATTATATAATGTTTAGATCTAAAAGAAAAAAGAGTAAATAAAAAAGGATAAAAAGATAAATATTTTATAATTTAGTATTAAGTATCCTTAATATTTATATAATAATTTTGTGTTAATTATAAAAATTAAATATGTAAAAGCTAGTTATTTATAAATTACATAATACAAATACTTTTAGAAGTTTTGATTTTCAAAAATATAATTAAATAAATATTATGATTTAATATTAAATATACTTAATATTAATATTACAATTTTATGTTAATTATAACAAATAAAAATTAAAGATTCTTCATTTTCATTAATTTTTTTAATTATTTTTTACTAAATTGATTAAATAATTATAAAAATGAAAATATAAACATAATAATTAGAAAGCAAATAAACGAAGAAAATAATTGTATTTTTATTTTTTTATTTTTCAAAAAAATAACAAAAAAATTTTGATTAGTTTATTAAATAAATAAATAAATCGATTGGAATCTAGAGATATGCGTAATTTGATAAAAAATAACCAATCAATTAAATCCAATTAATTTGATTATTCTATTGATGATAAAAACATTTCTATCAATTATTAAAAATAGATTTTTTAAATTTCAATTTTAAATAAATTAATTTGATTAATAAAAATAATTGAATTACTCTGATTATCCAAAATATATTTTTTATTTAAAAAAAACTAATATATTTTTTTTCCATAAGAAAAAAGACATGTACTTAAGTTTAATCCAACGTTCAAAAAGGGATCTGTTTGCCGCCAAATATTTCCCAAAACATCCGGTCAACCATTATTTCAAAAGCCACAAACTGAGTCAACCAACAGCCAAATTCCAAAATTCGGGCTATTAACTGCTGCGCCCCGACTAACATCTCTTTCCCTCTCTCCCTGCTTTCCACGTGTCTTTCTCCAACGGCTTTTGGCTCTAAGCTTCCGTAACTTTCCCGTCAAAATTTACAAAAGAAATCTGCCGAATTTCATCCTATTTTTCCCTCCAAAATTTTCTCGAGGAACTCGGATTAACCTTTTTCTGGCTCATGCACGACTCCAGTTTACAATTTCAATACCTAATCACTATCTAGATCTCTCCAACCTTCCAATTCTTCATTCAACCGGTGGCAGCTCTCTTCTGGTAGAGTATTCACCGCTGGGAAATTGTAGCTTCTTCTCCGGAGGAGATGGAATATCTGGAACATGCAGAGTAAAGCTTCGAGAACTGGTCCTCGACATACCGGCGGTGACGATAGAAAAAAAGAAAAGTACAGCTACGTTGAAACACTAATAAACTAGAATTTAAGCAGACTCTTGCCTCGAGGCAGCATCCTGAGATGCCTCGGTTTCTACCGCAACAAGCTGTCGTTAAACGACTTTGCTGTAGTGTTCAAAGAGTTCGCTCACCGAGGCGATTGGCAACTATCCCTCCGACTATTCAAATACATGCAATGCCAGATGTGTGTAAGCCAACGAACACATTCATACCATCAAGACCAGTCTCTTCGTCCATGAAGGCTTGCTCGAGAAATGCCGCGAAGTGTTCGACGAAATGCCAAGCCAAGGCGTGACTCGCAGTGTCTTTTCTTCCACGGCATTGATTAACGCCTATACGGTGCGTATGATGTTTCGCTTAAGGTACTCTACAAATGAAGGAAGATAAAGTTTTGCCTAGTATGTTAACTTACAATAATGTGATTAATGCGCGTGCAAGGGTGATTGGGAGGCCTTGTTAGGGTTGTTTGCAGAAATTAGGCATGGGGGAATGCTACCTGATGATATTGTCAGTAACAATACTCAGCTTTGTGCTTGCGATAATCAGAGCCTAGCCGTCTAGCTAA